>OY978528.1:26014181-26271681 GCA_963854835.1 Megamerina dolium | reverse complement strand
TAATTTTTTTCACTTGAACTGAAGTGTGGAAATCATCGGGTGTGTTTGTTCTGATATGGGTATGACTGTAAGCCTGTGTATTTGGTGTATTTTGATGCTATCTTTCACTATCTTAAAAGTTTGAATTGATTAATAACGTTGTTGTGTAATTGTTTTGAATGTTAATTATTCAATCTTGTAATTAAATTGAAAACGCGATAATATAATAGAACGCAGTTACAAGATGAGTCGACCAATTGATGTACTACTAGATCGTGTAAGTTGTGAAATTAATAAGTAATTGATATTTATTTACTACCTTGTACTTAATTTTACAATATATTTGAACCGCGATCCAATAGTAAAATGTTAGTCAAATAATTGTTGATTTCAGAATAAGAAAAAAAACCACCTGGTTCACTTTGTTTTGAATGCATTTTGTTTACGTCGAAAAATTCACAGTGTTGAAATATTTATGCAAAAATGCAAAAAAAAAAAAAAAAAAATGTTATATGCCTTTTTCGATATTATTACAAACCAACATAATGTCGTACGTGAAATGCCATATCGAGAGCGGATGTATATATAGTGAAGCATGGGTGTACCCAATTTAACATATGAGCGATAATGAAAAATATCGAAATTAAATATTTGGTTGGAGCCCCCCTAAGGGGTGTTGACAGAGGTCCACAAAAAATGTTGTGGGGGAAGGGGGTGTTGTTGTTGAAGGGTGTCGGTCATACATTTGATGCATCAAGTCCCTTTAGTAGATATTGTCCTGAAAAGACTTCTATTATTTGAAGATATGTATGTATGTATAAATCTGAAACCCAAATAAGTATGTTTGGCGTTATAAGCACTTGCCGCCGTCAATATACATATGACCTGAAGTGCGTTCAAGAGATAAGCATTACATCAGCTTGATTTTTATATAGAAATATTTTTAGATAATTTTTATGTTGGCTTAACCCATTGCAATATTGGTATTGGTATTCTTACCCAGTTTCCAAGATATTTGTAAATACAATGTATAAAAAATAAAAAGAGAGAATTTTGTATTAATATAAGTTATTTGTTGAACTATAAATATAATAAATACAAGCTTAGCTTACTTGTATATGTTGCGTTAAGATTGATTGAGTGTTGATCGAGTATTTAAAAAGAAATCATGCGAGAAAATTAGCGATGTGCTTGGTCTATCGGCTAAACCTACGATAGACGAGGAATTCGCCAAACGGCCAGGTTTTCCAATCAGACCCAGACTGCGAACCAACAACTCTCCCACAGTTGGATGACCTTGGTTCACAATATCTACAATATCTATCGGAAGCTACAACTTTTTCTCATTTTAAACGGAGCGCATGAATTCGGTCCAAATAGAACTGCTGCTGATCTTTTGAAGTCAAGAACGTATCGACTCAATTTTTAATACCCCCAACTGAAGTAAAGCTTATTTCGGGCAAAGTATTCTGCATTGATCGAAACAAGTGGTAGTCATTTGTTTGGTCGACGATTCCAATACTCGCTTCAATTTGATGAGTTGTCGGTAGCGTTCTCCATTAATAGTTTCACACGGCTTCAGCAGCTCATAATATACACCATACACATCTGGTCCCACCAAATGCACAACATCACACTCGAATTATGGATATTTAGGATTGTGATTGATATGATGTCTCTTGATTTTAGTTCATACGCAAACCAATTTTCCATTTTCTGGCTCGCACCCAGACGTAATTGACTTTGATACGGGTCTTCGTTCAATAAAGGTTTCAGTTCAGCGTTATCAAAGGTTGCTGGTCTTGCCTCATGCTCTGTATCTCTTGTATCAAAATCACCGTCTAAACAAAAATTCGCAAGTTGAAAGTGTTCATGGAGTACGTTCTCCGTACGCCGCACACATCATGCGGTTTTTTTTTTATATGAAAACAAAAAACAAAAGCTTCTTTCGGATGGGGTATTGTTGGCACAAAATTTGACGTAGTCGGAGCTAAAAAAAATTTGTTGTTTACACTTCAAAAGAATGACACATACTGATTTCAATAGCCCAATGGTGGCACTTCAACTTAAGATAACTAGCTATAGAAATTCGTAAAAAATTTTGGCCAGTTTTGCCCAGAAGTAGTAACTTTTAGTCAAGGTTTTCACTTTTGTAGAGCTTTAATTTAAATTTTGCTAGAATTACAATTAACAAAAAATTTTTTTTTATTAGGTTGGTACGAGTATTTTTATTTGCAAAAACCCTCATAAGCAAAGTAATAATTCAACCAACGTCAAAATTAACATCGAATTTGATACTGATGTTGGAAACAATACCAGCAACCTTAATTTGTCAAATACAGTTCCCTGTGTTTACGGCAACCTTTTGATCACTGTAGAAATGATGTTAAGTGCATGAAAATGTAGAAAATGTTTACCAAAGCAAAACAACCAGAAATTCACTCAAGTGACAAATATTTGTATGTACCAGAAAGTAGATAAGCAATACACTAAGTATAAGTTGATAGTGTTGTTCCGATACCTACTACTCGTACCTACTCAATGCTAGTACCTATTAAATGAAACGGTACTACGATATTAAAATATCAGAAAAAGGTACTTCGTATTTGCCGATATATCGTACTGGTTTGAATAAGTGTTTCAATCGATAAAAACAAAAATCAAATTATTAATATAATTTAATACAGTGCGTACCATATTCTACAGTGTAAGTAAGTAGTACAATATACACTATACAGTTTTTGTTGAAAAATTAATTATCTGGGTATTATTTTTTAAAAGAATATGGCTGTCAATATGGGGCGATGAATAATGAGACTTTACAAGCCAGATTGTTGTTGTCACTGGTCTTTTAAAACTTGCTGATATGGGTATCAAACTCGGGTATGGTCATCAACCCTTACAAAACTGAGTCGAACCTCTTTATTATAGAGCAAAATATTACGGTTTTTACCTGGCCTAAAATAGAGATACCAGTTCGTGGGTGCCGTAGCTTAGTGGTAGGCCTTCTGATCTGTATGTCGTAGATTCAATCCCCGACTGATATCGAAAAGATTTTTCATTCGAACGATGCCCACCTGTCGGTAAGCAATTGGCAATTTTTCCGGCAGTAACAATTTGCCATGGAAAAGCTTCTAAAAGAACTCGGTGACAAAGCTCAGAAAAAGTGATGTCACAAGAGTTCTGCCGGTCGGAACGGACTAAAACAATTAGGTCCCTTCTAATACCCCTTACTTTTAATAAGAAATCCAATATGAAGGAAACGGTGTGTTAGGCACTCTATTCTCGTAAGAAAATCGTACATAGTAGAGAGGTTGAATCCCAATTAATTAACCAATTATTTTCTTTGATAGTGAAAATCCATAAACGAGACGGCATATAGGCGTTTAATGGATAAAGATGACAGACACTTTTAGAACTAATTCGTTTAAAGCATTCCAATCGCTTCTTCTACATCTGCCCTATATCTGTTGTAACAGGTTGAACGCAGTCACGTTAGACATATCCAAGATACAGAAATTCTATAATACTGGGGAAGTGTACCACAATTTCGGAAGACTCTCACTGTATCATTTTACGCAATGCGTTGATAACACGTGCACTCGAACTTCTTCAAAATTGAATGAATATTTTCCTAATTGTAAGGATAAATGAAGCTTATGTTCCGATTAACCAGCTTCAGAAGCGTATTTGAAGCTGAAATTATAATCATAAAGAGCAGCAAGATAACTTTGATGTAATATAATATCTAGTAAGGATAAGTTCGTGCCGTAGCTCAGTGGTTAGTGTGTTGGCCTTCTGACCTGTAGGTCGTGGTTCAATCCCCGGCTGATGCATAACAAATTTAATATCGAAAAGATTTTTCTTTCGAACGGTATCCACCTGTCGGCAAGCAATTGGCAATTCTTCCGACAGTAACAACTTGCATATTAAAAATCTTCTAAAAGAACTCTGTGACAAAGGTCAGAAAAAGTGATGTCACAAGGGTTCTGCCGTTCGGAACCGGCAACCGGCTAAAATAAGTAGGTCCATTTTAATACTGTCCAAAAATTTAACGCGCACAACGGTAATGGAAGAGAAGCTCGGCCAATGAGTCCTCCGGGGCTTTAAGCGCCACATATTTATTTTTTTTAAGGATATATTTATATTGCATTTACACCGACAGACAAGCCTATCAATCGCTTATGATGCTTGATCGACTCTATATAATCAACTACGGAAATTGTGTTGTAAAGTAACGTAAAGTAGCGAATCTGCCTGGTTTAGATTTTCTCTCAGCAAACCAGCGACCTACGATCGATTTGGCTAATAGCACAAAATTCCACATCTACCTTACTTTACGAGTACGTCCCCTGTCGGGTAATTGTATTGTAAGAACCAGTTCAAATATTTATCAGAATATAAAACTCAAAAAGAGGAAAAATAATTTCGATTTCACCATAATGTATTGCATAATTTATTATATGAAAACTTGCAGAAAAGTTTTGAGTACAAATTGTACTCATTACTCGAAAAAAGTATCCAATATTGACTTGCAGTAGCTTGAATAGGAGCACTAAAATTTATAAAGGTGCAATTAGTCAACACGTATTGGTGGGTAACGACGTATTGCCTGTTCCAACCTATTTAATGCATGAGCCATACAAGCGACTACGCGTTTCACACTACTTTACTTTTCTTTTACTTTTGACTAATTGCACCGTAAGTGGGAAAAGATTTTTAGTTCTTTAATGAGAGGTGTTGCTAAAACAACTAAAATTGAAATGATAGGCAAAAACGGTTTAATTTGTCAAATAATTTGTTATTATTTAGTTTTCAATGAAAACTCAGTAAAAATTATAGGAAAAAATATCGAAAAGCGTGGTGCCTTGGAACATTTCAATGAAGGTTTAAGGTTTGCGGGTCAAATGTTTGGTATCGTAAATGAATTTATTTAGATTTATTGAGAAATATACATTAATATTTTTTAATAGGGGTAAACATTGTGACTGATATTGGAAATTTAGTTGCAAAAAGTTTCTCTAGTGGCCACCAGACGTCAGACTTAGTGTCCAAGATAAAACAGAAGCATAAAACTGCTGCATATGAACAACTCAGAAATGAAGAAACCTCACAAAATAAAGATATATTGGATATATCGTCGCCATGGAGAAGAATATTCAATTTTGAATTTGCAAATTTACAAATTTTAACAAATATGTTGCATATGATTGGATTTGATGCAAACAAATTAGGCGCCTTACCTATAAATGCAGTAGTCATGGTGGCACAAGCTGTAATTTATGATTGTTCTATGAAATTGACAATAGTTATAGCAAATGGAAATCTTCTTTTGCAGATTGGAAATACATTAATGGCAGCCACAAAAAAAAGAAAAAGTTTTAAAAAATTTACAGCCGATGGTCGATTGCCGAAGTATGGAACCTCACTTGATTGGTTTCTACAAAATCCCAGCGAAGAAATATCCAAACTATTAAATCAAGCAGGCGATAAGAATCTTACGACAGATCTATCAAATTTTACTGCAAGGTTTGGAATGCAGGATGAACAAATTGGTTGTTTCAAGATATTGATATGTAAGAGTTCACCTTTCATATGGGGCATGCAGACATTGCTGAACGCACGTTTAGAAGATAGTGATGATAAAGTGAAACACAGAGATGTCAAGCCGGAAGAAACAAGCACATTCAATAATCAAATGTTTTTTAAGAATTTACCCAGCTTAACAAAGTATCGAGAATATGGCATGGAATGTGAACAAAAATATTCCAAACATTGCAATACAATGTCTGTATACTCAAACGTTTAAATCGGTTATTTTTTCATTTCCAAAAAAAAAAATATACATTTTTGTGCAGAAATATATGTAACTTTTAAATAATTAATATGTATTTTGATGTTATAGCTATAATTAATTTTAGTAATTTTTTATTAGAAATATTTTTAACATTTTCTTAAAATTTATTACAACTTTTTATACAATATATTCAAGTAATTCGTTATAGTTATATTTTTAATTTTGTGTTTTTTATAGTTTCTGTAATTTTTATCAATCCCCGACTGAAGCATAACTTTAATCTCGAAAGATTTTCCTTTCGAACAGTATCCACCTGTCGGCAAGCAATTGGCAATTCGTCCGACAGTAACAATTTGCCATGAAAAAGCATCTAAGAGAGCTCTGTGACAAAGCTCACAAAAAGTAATGTCACAAGGGTTCTGCCGATCGGAATTGGCAAATATAAGTAGGTGCCTCTATACAGCTGGTCGATGCCCTCGATAAATATAAGGCTGACATCACCGTTCCTCAGGCAATACGATGGACGGGATAGGATTGTTGTAAAAGAGTGTCATGTGATATTTATCATAGTTGCCACACGGAAGGCTCGAACTAGGATGTGGATTTGTTGTCACTGAAAGACTGAGACTGCGAGACCCGGCGTTTTGGACAGCATGTCACTGTTGACAACTACGCTTTTGAAGTAGTAAGGGAATTTGTCAATCTTGGAACCATCATTAACAGCAGTAATGACGTCAGCCTGGAGATATTTCGAAGGATCCCTCTTGCATACAGGTGCTACTTTGGGCTAAGTAAGCAATTGAGAAGTCAAGACATTTCTCGAAGAACGAACACTACACTATACAAGTCTCTCATCATGCTTGTGCTAACATATGGCGGATATGGCGGACGGTACGACTAAAGAGAGGTTTTTAGCGCCTCAAAGATGCTTATGACCGCTCCCCGCCTCGCCACTATAACAAAATCGTGTTTGGTGACTTTAATGTCAGGCTGGACAGGAAAGGTACCTTTGGTCCAACTGAGGTTTTATGTGAGCAGCTGCCTTCAAGGCCTATGCCATAGTGCTTAGAGCACAGTGCATCAAAACAATGCTTTGATAAGCGCCCCGTACAACTAGAAGTCTAGTCCTACGGTACTACCCTCCTTGGTGAGGATCGAGGTCTCGCGATGTTGGACAATGTCATTTTTGCAGGTCTTCTCATACAGCGTGAGTTTGTCCGCTGTTAGACTTTCTTTACCAGCCCTGGCATAGAGTTCACCAAATATGATTATTACGTAGTGAGGGGGACAATGCTAATAAGTTTCTTGGAGTTGTTGAAAATATTTGTGTTTGGTCTCATATTACTTATGGCCTATCGAAGAGTGGTTATCGACTGAGAAAATGGCTTTGTGGTAAAAGTTTTGCCAACAATGAAGCTGGGAGCATCGCTGGGATACGTGTACCTATCTAAACAGAGACTATGTAATGAAATAATTTTTTTCAAATTCTTTATATTTTCTTTGATAGGTCGGGTACTTCTTAGATCAACAATATACATATACATTGAAAAGAAGAATGTATAAATTAATTATTTAAAATTTTCAGGTGCGTGGCCATCAAAGGGTTCCTTCCGATTCCAAAGAGTTCCATGAAGTGACAAAACGGGATGCCCTTCAATTACTTGAACATGAACTGGATCAACTTCTACAAACCTCTACGGCCCAAGAGAGACGTGCAGCCCTACAACATGAGATGACACGATTTGTCGATTTGTTTGGTCGATTTCTTCAAGAAGGTTAATGCTGACACATCACAAACGTTTTTTCCTCTCTTATGTATCCCTTACATTTGCAGATGGTCCTTCAATTGATTGGGATAAAATACAGAAACTTCCTGAAAATGCTGTAATGGATTACTCAACACTTAAGGCACCTAAAAATGATCAGGTTTGTGTATTCTCATAATATTAAACTATAGGTTACTAAAATTCTGATACATGTAGATTAAAGTGACTGTTCTTTAAGTGACGTAATATTCTTCGAATTGAAAATTTTAATTTCTACAATGTTTTATGTTACCTATTTTACCGCTCCTTAAAAAAAAATTTGAAAATCATCCCCTTGCTCTTCTTGGCGCTCGCTAGCATCCGTAGTTGTAGCAGTGATTTTGTGCAGGGCACTGTAGAGTTTGTACTAGTAATTTTCTCCTGAACAACGTTCGAAAAGATATGGCCCACATGTAGGCAGGAAAAAGAAACTCGATGTTTTTTTCACCAAGTCCCATACTTCAGAATCTGTAGCATTTAGAAGTGACGCCAACATTACAGCTTATGATGCCCCTGGCATAGAGGGCGCTTCAACGCACTAGTACCAGACCACGCGATGCTTTTGCTCTTTATTGTCAACTTCTTGCACCGTACAAATTAAATTGGCAAGTTCGCTCACCCAAGCGCTGAAATGGTCGGATACGACTGTATCTAGGCGGTAACTCTGGCCCAGCTTTGTTACTACCTCCAACACTGTACACCAGATTTTTCATCGGCACCAGTTTGTGAAATATTGGACAGATCTTCGTCTGGCTATGAATTAATTGTTCAGGATGCCCAAAATTAGAGCGAAGCTGTTCTATAGCGTCATTTACGTTGTCCGGGTTAAATAAACGCTTCACTTTTAATTAATATCTGCAATCAATCTGCATCTAAATTACGATAGTGTAATTATACGCTAAACTTGACTGAATGTAATATGCATAAGATTCGGATAATCATCTGACTCGGCGATAAATTCAGGCAATTATTTAAATTTTCTTGACTTTTTTTGAATTATTTGTCAGCATATGGATAAAATGATTAAAACCTGAACATGAAAATAATGGCAGCGTCGCTTGGCTTATTAGTAAATATGGTAATGAGAGGAGAACAAATTTAACTACTCACTGCTGCTAATGCAGTAGGGGTATTCTCTGAGAATACCCATAGTATATTTTGCCGGCAAATAATTTTCTAGAATTTTTTAACCCTCTAGCGACCTCCCAAATTTAGACTCCAAAAAAAAGGGATCAAAACAGCCCTTTCGTGAGAGAGATAGTGGGTTAAAATACTCTACAAAATTATTCCACGTGAAATTTTACTGGATTTGTCTAAACAACATATTTCACTCCGATATGAATTTTAAAATGGCCATAAAAAAAAAATTTGGCCTGAAAACGCAAACAATTTTGGAGGTTTTACTATATGGGTCTAGATCTCTTGTAATTGATTCTAATAACATCAATTGAAAGTTGTGTTCCTTTCCTTCACAAAATTAATTCAAAAAACAGGTTTTTTTTGTAGGAACGTTTTTCGTGAAACCTAGTGTAATATACCGAAATAAATTATTATGTACTCATTTATACAGATACGTTCGATGTTGGATAAACTTGTTGTGATCAAACTTAATGGTGGCTTAGGAACCTCTATGGGATGTCATGGACCAAAAAGTGTAATACCGGTGCGATCAGATTTAACATTTCTCGACTTGACTGTACAACAAATTGAGGTAATTTTTATTTTAAAATATGTTTGGAAACAAAAAAAAAATAATAAATTCATATTTTTATAATTAGCATTTGAATAAAGCCTATGATACCAATGTTCCACTTGTGCTAATGAACTCGTTCAACACCGATCAGGATACTGAAAAAATAATTCGCAAATATACTGGTTTTCGTGTACAAATTCATACTTTTAATCAGAGTTGCTTTCCACGAATAAGCCGTGAATCGTTCTTGCCAATTCCTAAAGATTTTGATGTGGAAAAAGATATTGAGGCGTAAATATTAACCAATTATGGAACAAGTGCCCGAATAGCGCACACTTTATTTAGTGAATACAACAAATCAAAAAAATGACTATTTTTAAATATGTTTTGTATATCATTTTAAAGATAGGGCCTATAAATTGGTGCTAAAAATGGGTGTCACCGTCAATTTTTTTTGGTTTGACGTATTCACTAAAATAAGCTCTATACGAGGCAATTGTTATACATGTAATATGTATAATTATGAATCAAATAAACAAATTTATTCTACTTAGTTGGTTCCCACCTGGTCACGGCGATTTCTATGACACTTTCCGAAGCTCTGGCCTTTTGAAAAAATTTATTGACGAAGGACGTGAATACTGTTTTTTGTCAAATATTGATAACCTAGGCGCTACAGTTGATTTACATATTTTAAATAAATTGGTTGGAGAAGATCGGCCAGTAACTCCAATCGAATTTGTTATGGAAGTTACAGATAAAACGCGTGCTGATGTTAAAGTGAGTAGTTCGTTTTAAAAAATACTAATTATTACTATGAAAAATAGCACCTCTTTATTTTATTTCTTTAATACAGGGTGGTACTTTAATACAATATGAAGATAAACTACGACTTCTGGAAATTGCTCAGGTGCCAAAGGAACATGTTGACGATTTTAAATCAGTGAAAACATTTAAATTTTTCAACACTAACAATATTTGGGCCAAATTGGATGGTAAGTCTTTACAATCCCACGGAAACAATTGTTAAGTTCCTGTATTAATTATAATATTGCTATTGCTATGAAATTCTGGACATCTTCTGATCATATCGCCCATCTGGTTAATCAGAAAAAAACTGATTGCGCTATTCTTATTTCTTTAGAATCAGTTCCAGTAAGTGTTGGGACTAGTCTGCTAACTAGCAGTGCCATTTCGTCTATTCTCATAACTCATTGTGGTTCGTTCTCAAAATTTCCAGTTGTTTAGTTCCGAAAATACAGCTTCCAAAACTCTTCGCCTGGCAACAATGTCTTGATTTGTAGCACCTTTCGATCTTAAAAGTTTATGCCGTTCGGCGTCGTACATGGGACTCACTTACGGCCCACACGTAGGCTGTAGTACATTGTCTTATGTATTTTTCTCTCTCCATGGAAGCTTTCGAAGGTATTTTACCTTAAATGCCTATTTCACTAGAACACGTTATCTCGAGATTCATTGAGTTTGATGGATACTCAACGACTCAGCGTCCACGAAGACTCTGTCTCTTTTCTAGAAATTCCGAAATCCTTATTCCGAGGTCCTGATTTCAGCTGTAGAGTTCTCAGTTTTTGCATTTTGTTGCACAGCTTTCAACACTTGGCTCACAATTCGTAACCTCAGGTTCCTTATCTGTGGCTCGGCTTTATGTAAGTCATCCTCTAATTACAGAGTTTCTCTCTGAATTTTTAGGAGTTCATCTAGCTCTGGTAGCGTAGTTCCTAGCTGCTGACCTGGTACTAGTATTTCGACATGCTGTACTTTTGAAGTCGCATTGGTCGTAAGTGCTCGTAGCGTTTAATTAGGCCCCACAAAGTAGTGGTGGCTTACTGTATTGCAGAGACACACTCCTCCATTGGGTATTAGCCCAGAACACTAATTAAACCTATGTTCTAGGGAGGAATGGAATCCTAACTATACTGCGTTAAACGTTTTACGTAAAATATTTTCTTAGTTGAAGTTGAAGTTTGCTTTCGGAACTTCAACCCTGGTTATCGAAAAAGTAAAAATGGTATGAGGGAGATATTCTTATTTGTATCCTGATTCCCTCGGATCAAATTCCTCGATAAAATTTGTTTTTCACAATCCCGCTTATTAACAAATCTTATCGCTCTTGCTTCGTATACACTGATTCTGGAGAGCCTTATACTTGCTTACAATATTTTTCTATCTGCACTCGTATACAATATTTTAGTTTCTTATACAATATATAATTTTAAATGAAGTTCCTAAAATTTGATATTTGTTTTTCTTGCAGCAATTGATCGTGTACTAAGCGAACGTACATTAAACCTGGAAATTATTGTTAATAATAAGACGCTAGAGAATGGCTTACGTGTCATACAATTAGAAACTGCTGTGGGAGCTGCTATGAAATGTTTCAATGGTTCACTTGGCATTAATGTGCCACGATCACGTTTCTTACCTGTGAAAAAGACCTCTGATCTGCTATTGGTTATGTCTAATTTGTATAATTTGAAAAATGGCAGTTTGGCGATGTCACCCCAACGTATGTTTCCCACAACACCGCTGGTTAAATTGGGCGAAAATCATTTTTCAAAAGTTAAAGAGTTCCTAGGACGTTTTGCCAATATTCCAGATATAATTGAACTCGATCATCTAACTGTATCGGGTGATGTTACCTTTGGACGTGGAGTATCCTTGAGGGTAATGTGTAGTATTTGTTGTTTTAATACCATGTATATCAATAATTGCTTTCGTATCTCTTTAGGGCACTGTCATCATTATCGCAAATCATGGTGATCGTATCGACATACCTGCTGGTGCTATATTAGAAAATAAAATTGTATCCGGTAATATGCGTATTTTGGATCATTAGACGAGCATGGCTATATTAATATAAGTACACTTGGGGTGAATGAGTAAATTAATTACAACAAATATTATCTAATCTTCAGTTATGAAGGAAATAGTATATATTGCAAATATTTGTATTTTTATTGTATTCCTTTATATTAAAAAAAAATATTTTATTTGTGTAGAATGTACATATGTAGTCAATGTTAATCGAATTTAAATTTGATTCGAAATTGAATTATGTAGTAATGGTTTTTTAAAAGAAAAATTGTATTATGACTTTTAATAGAAATACAGTAAATTATGTTAATAAAGCAAAGTTTGATTGAAAAAAAAAATATCCCATACGAGGGTTGCCTTTTATATTTGTTTAAAAAGTATGAACTAGTACGCTTTCGTCAAGTTTGACATTTCCATTGGAAAATTTGACATTTTTTAGCATAAACGTACTCAGAACGGTCAGTAAATGGATTTAAATCGTGAACATTTTTAGCTATGATTTTTTACGATTTTCGAAGTGAATTATCTCAACAACAGTGCTTCGATCGTCTTCATACGGCATTTGGCGATGAAGCACCAACCCTCCAGACAATTTAGAACTGGTTTAACGAATTCACGCTTGGTCGCCATTCGCTCCAGGACGAATTTCGTGAAGGTCGTCCAAAATCGGTCATTCTGCCAGAAACCATCGATGCTGTGCGTGAACTTATAATGAAAGATCGTCATGTGACATATCGTGAGATAGAAGCATTCGTGAGATTCTTGGGCATTCCATGACCACTTAGCTGTCAGAAAGATTTCTTCTCATTGGAAAACCGCATAATTTACCAATCGCTCAAGAAGGGCCTCGTGTCGATTGGTGAAAAGAAATTAGGAAAAAATTCGATCACGGTGCCCGAAACAAAATAGCAATCGACCCTGTGGGTCTTCCAAGACGAGCCAAACCCAACAAAAACCATATTTTAGAGGTGTCACAGTCGGAGTGGCAAAAATGCTTCGACAATTGGTTTGAGGGCATGCATGGAGAATAATTCGAAAAACAATAAAAACCAGTTTTGACGATAACCAAATATATTTTCATACTTTAAAAAAAAAATATAAAAGGCAACCCTGATATTCAAATCGAGGTGACCAGAGCAGAATTTTTCTATATATTCTTTCTAAATGTACCAGGAAACGTGACTCCTGCTCCAAACATAGTCTACATTTCAAGTCGCAGGAGAGCCCCAATTTGTGGTGGTGATATTTTAACCAATTATGTCCCATGAGATAATCGCTTATTAGACGTAGATCTGATATGTTTAGTCTCTGATTCTATCCTGTGAGACTTGTATTGTTGTAGAATTTATCCAATGTAGCAGATTTTCTTTAAGACCCAAGCCAATAAAAATCTGTTTTCAATCTCTTTACCTGATATTCTATTACCATGTTATTATTGATTTATAAAATTTTATTTCTAAATTTGACTTTTTATTTACTCATAATTTATTCTAAAACGCCTTTGAACATATATATATTTACATTTCCATACTTATAATATATTATATAGTATTTTAACTAAAGTATAATTAATAGTTTTACTTAGAAGTTCTGTTCCATTATTATAAATATTTCCATCTCCTATATGAATGCCGAGATTTTCTGTTTTGCTACTGTTTTTGTTAATGTAGTCGTAGACACCAAATGCTTTAACGTAATTGATTTCTGTAAAATACAAGAAGAGTTAGTAATTTGACAATAAAATTCATTCGTTTTGATTGTCTGATACTGTAAACATAATTTAAGTCAATTTCAAGTCAAAATTTAATCATACAATAGTATATGTAATTTTGCACAATTATTTCAAACATGTGGAGTAAAGTTGTGATAATATGGAACCACTTGAAATTCGACACATTTTAAGGACGATATCTTTCGAGTGTCGTCGCTCCATAGCCGCTTACAGCAATTATGTTTACAGCATGAATCAAATAAAAATGTAAGGAAGAGCAAAATTTATAATTTGCTATACATAGTGATTTATCCTAAATTCGTTATTTTCGACGATTTGATGAAATACTATAATCGGTCGGTATTGTGCATGTACTGAAAAGTACATGCTTCGGTTGATTTTGGAAGTAAAAACGAAGATACCGATGCTATAATAAATAAGGTAAAGTAGTACTGCCTGAGAAGGATTAACGAAACTGACATCTGCGAAATTTGGTGATTGTTCACTATCAAATTGAAATTTTTCTCAAATCTCATCATGCCGAAAGAACCTCCAAATATTTCACATTATTGTATTAGTTTTAGCATTTTTTAGCTCTTTCCCACGGCACCTGAATTACGTTGTTCGCTCTCTCATTCGTAATTCACATTCCGAATTACTTATGTAGTTCGCCATAAAAAATATTTAGAGCGAATTACCTCAGAAATTCATTTTGAATTATCATGCGAAATATGTACAAATTATTGCCTTTCCTAATTTTTATCGGAAATTTATCGAAATCAGCTGACAAAACAAATAAATGAAAAGTATATACAAAATAAAGCTACAGCAGACATAATATTTTTCAATAGATACAAAAAAGGATATTATTGAAAAATTATTCTGTCGAGGGGATTATTGAACTAATTTAAAATTAAAATTAATAAATACATCACCAATTTAATTAAAAAGTGTTTAACATTTTGGATAAAATTTTCTTAAAGTAAAAAACAATAACGAATTAAGAATATGCCGTGTAAATCGAGTAATTCACGAACAACGTAATTCACAATGCCGTGGGAAAGCCGTATTATAGCCTAGACAGACGGCAGCATTAATCCGAATAAAACCTGACAGACGGATTAACTAAACGGCTGATTGCTGTTTTATTAGGTCTGCTCACTTACATTACTATCACTATCAATTTTTGTCATCTGTCACTCTGGATATGAAAAAATCTACAAGAAGTACGTGAACTGAAAACTATCAGAAACTTGTAAATTGACAATCACAGTTCGTAATTGACGGCTGGATTTATTTGTTCGCCAACGCTTTTCATGTTGAAAACTATTAACAATTGTTGAAAGTTTTTTGTTAGCGAACACACCTGATATTTTGTAAAATGGATCGAGAAAAATTCACAATAGAAAATTTCAGCAGTGTTGCCATCGCAAATTGCCCTAATCCTCTTTTATTTTGAGATTTAACTCATAGAGTTAATGCGGATTAGCTGCAGTTAATGCCCGAGTTAATTCGAATTAACTCGGTAATCCGGAATTAGGCTGCCGTCTGTTTAGGCTATTACGTATTGAAACAGATTCATATATGACGGCATATTTATTGTTGCCATTGCTTTTGATCCTTTTAGAGCTGTGCGATTAATGGTGTAGTCGAACAATTTAATTAATCGATAAATCAAAATACATAATATTCGATTAATCAGCCATATGCTATACATGATTTGTACACTTGTAAAATTTACAACACTCGCACTCGTTAATTTAACGACAACACGTGTTGAATTGACAATAATTCACAAAAATTTTAATAGCTTGGAAAAGTATCGTGCTGAAAAATAACTTAATATCAAAGAAACCATACATTTTCATAAGTGATTTGGAAACAATTGTCCGTACTTAGAGTCAAAGTTAGAATCGACTTTTTGTTAGATTTTTGTATGGGAATCGATTACCATGCAATATTTTTGTAATAACAATAATAATAATATTAATAATAACAATAATTTCACACTATTTATAGCTACAAAACACACAAATTTGATTTTAGCGGGTAGTACATAAATATTTTTGGATTTTTCAAAATGGACTCACCGAAAATACTGATCGTGTAGAGACTGTCGTTGAAATTCAGCAGCCTGTAAGTACTGTATTTATGTAATTAATGAAGTTATATGATAAAATGGGTAATGGAAAACCTGAAGTTGATCAGCATAAGACATTCGCAATAATACGTCTGAGTGGGGTTCTCTAGCCATAAGCATATTTGGACGTGGGTACTGTCCAACATTCGCTGTATAAAAATTGTAATAAAAAAAAGATGAGAATAATTTTGTAATAAAAAATAAAGAAATGTTTCTTCAGAAGAGTTAAATACAAAATACAAACTCACGTGGAAGTTGAAATCCGGCTTCTGGTGGTTGCGACTGTGAAGGCAAAGGCAAATGTAAATGAGTATGAGAGTGTGCATGATATTCTCTCGTCAATCGTATCTGAAATTTTAAATTTTCAGAAAACGGAACGAATTGCGTTTAAAGTGTGTTTTTATATGTTCATGTATTTCATTCGATTAATGATTTCCTTTTAGCAACAATTGAATTTAATGTAGTAATGAATCTACTGAATCCAATCAACATTAAAATTGCCACAATATAAACTAACGAATCGAATTTTATACGGAATTTAGTCATGTTGTGGTTTACAAAATATCAACCTTTTTCTGACACTGGATGCATCGATTATATACATATCTATTTGTTCTTAGTACTTAGTACTTAGGAGCTCTGTCAGGTACTCAAGAGCATGAAGCTCTTGCAAATTTTGCAAAAAATCTTCAAATAATATTGTAATTATGAAATTTTCCTGTTGTTCTTCTTCATCACCTAAGATATTAGGTTGTTAGGAAAATCATGACATATCTTCAGAGCGAACGTTAGATTTCATTTAGTAATATATGCATAGAACAGAGATCAATAATATTGTAAAAATTGTATGAGATGCTGTTTGATATTATCATCCGATTAGGATAATCTGAATGCAAGTCGTTCTGCAACGAAGCAAGGTGGATAAAGCAAGAATCCTTCTTGTTCCCATTCCCAATCAAACTTGTATCAGGTCTCGCATTGTCGTGGTAAAACACCATTAATTTACGATTAATATGTCTTCAATTTAGTTGACAATAAACCGGTCACAATGCGTTGCGTGTGAGGTGAGTATCGTAGATTTTGATGAGGTTAATGAAATTTACTTTTTTGAGCTCATGAATCGAACGAATAATTAAAATAATAAATAAATAAATATATAAACCGTTGTGCGTGTCAAATTTTGGACAGCATTAGAAAGGACTTACTTATATTAGACGGTTCCGAACGACAGAACCCTTGCGACATCACATTTTCTGAGCTTTGTTACTGCCGCAAGAATTGGCAATCGCATGTCAACAGATGGGCACCGACTGTGTGAACTGTACCCACTTGTTGTCAAGCAAGTGACAATTCGAAACCGGCCACCATAAGTAGGGCCCTTTTAATACTGTCCAAAATTTAACGCACACAACATTGCTGGAAGAAAAGCTCTGCCAATAGACCCTTCGGGCCTATAAGTACCACATAAGCGATTTAAGAGATTACGGAAATTGGAGAGGCATTACTTTCCACAATACCATCTACAAAATTATAGCAACATTCATAGAGAAGAGGTTTCGCGAGGTGGAAAACTCTCGTCGTGACAGCTCTCTGATATGAAGACTAAAACCAGCAAACTGGTAAAATTGGCAACGGAGATGGGACTGGAGATGAACATAGCGAACACCAAAGCTATAAGAACCAACAAAAGTAGCAGCAGAATTGAAATCGAATAAATAGCTTTTGGTACCTGGGTTGTATAGTGGGCGCAGGCAGTAGCTCAAAGCATAATGTCAACAATCGACTTACCAATATATCCAATATGGATATATTATTTACATAGTTATGTGCCCATTACAACCGAAACCCGATTTAGGCTAAATTTATTTTCTTTCACCAACCGTTTCTGGTTTTCGCTAGCTGGCGCCAGTAACAAATTCTACTCTTCACCCAAATCTCGGGTTGGTTTCCAACATAAATGGGGTAGCTCGGATCTTACTCGGTTTCAGCAAGTTCGTGCAAGTAAAATTAATATAGGGCAGGGTGATACGAGGTACTACATAACGAGTGGTACATTTGTCAACTATATTTAGTTTTTGTTAATCTTCTGTCAATTTTTTTTCCAGAATTTTGTACATGATGATAGTGGGGAAGGGCCGTTCGCTGATCGAATACGTAGGCAGAATCACGCATAAATCTTTGGATTACATTGTGTTGAACAGTGGTATTGCGACTACAACTTCCATGTAAGGACGGCTGGAAACAGACCTTGAGCATGGTAAGAATACTACCTTCAATCAAATACGTCAACTCCACTGCGGCGTCCGACAGTTTCAACTATTCCTACTGGGCATCGAGGACTCTGTGCAGGTGACTTTCCATTTCTCAAAGAAGAAAAAAAAAATTGTATGGGCTTTAAGTTGAAAAACAATCTAAACTCAATTATGTATTGACTCATATCATATATCTAAGAAAGCGACAGGTAGGAGGAAACACATGAACACATGTAGAAACTAATTCCGTCCCTTAACAGAACATAAGGAAGGACAATAGTGCTCGCAATTACAAAATGGGTGTTATTGAATTTGCATTTAGTCAAGGTGATTGACGCGACATGCATGGCGAAATTAATTGAGCTGAAGGGTAGGGTCTGCTAACTCAGCAGTAACTCAGTACACGATTCCGTGGACAAGTCGAATGTCCACGACCACCCACCACATTAATTAATTGATAAATGTTTATCATCGTTCATATACGTATGTCTATTTGTTTGCAAAGTTTCACTACTATCGAGGGCATTGTGCTGCACTAGGGTGACTGTTGTTTTAGATATTCCTCCTGAACCTGAATCTGAAAACCGACCAATTGACGAACTCCTATACAAAATTAATTTAAAAACACATCAAATTCGACAAATACCTCTATAACTGCCCAAAAATCTTCTCAACGTGTGTGAAATGTGTCTCCAACCCTCCATTAACTTTAACTAGGTTCCGGGTGTTATTAAAAATTGAAATTTTATACAAAACTAGTGATCCCACCACACCCAGGGTGTGACCCCAATAAGTTTATCCAATACATTTGACGGCCATAAATGGCGAGTGCTCTTTTGTACAATTTTATAATAATTTTACCTGGTAGAGAGTGTTTTAAATTGGTACAATGGGTCTTTATAATTTCTTATCTACCATCTTATGTAGATTTGGTGAGTACTGAAATGTACCAAACTTGACACAAAATGATACTGAGGTGACGACAAAACTGTGTCAGAACAAGGTTGTGAAATGTAATGGACTTACTTAAATTAACTTCTTCAATTCGTTATTAAAATAATTTTAAAAGAAAAAATGCAACACGTATGACACACTTTCAGTTAATTCGTAGTTTAAAATTTTCGAAATACGATTGATGATATAATTTTGCAATTAAAAAATACAAAAATACAGGCAATTTCAAAACTGTCCTTTGAGCGAGGTCTGGCGTATTATTATATATATACACATATATATACATATGTATATGTCCACAATCGTGTGTAATATGCCAGACCACGTTTAATCTCTTGGTGCCAATAGCGTAAGTAATTAGCTAGCAGTGGAATAGTAGCTTAAAAAATAATTACCATATGATCATTGGGATCAATGCCAACATGGTGTACTGGTGATATGCCCATCCGTTCGCGTTCCATTTGCGATATAGCTGCCGGATTTGCATATAGCGGAAACTGTGATGGATGCAAGCCTCTAGAAAGATTAAATTTAATTGATCACGTATAATAGCATTCAAGGTTGTACAATATATTGAATATATTACCGTCGATAGTATTCCATCCAATGTGGATCCATACGTGACTGACTTGCAGCAGCGGCTTGCGCGTTTTTAATTTCTTCCAATTCTCTGCAAAAAGCAAAACACATTAAGAATATTTTTACAAATTTTGTACGATTGTCTACTAAAACGAATTTTTTGTATACAATTGATTTTATAGTGTCAGTTAAAAACTATATTGGCATTATTATTACATACCTATTATAATATGGTATTAAGTATTTTGTAAAATGCATTAAAATAACATTTAAAAAATTATATTATTATATTAAATTATTATTTGGAAGCTTTATAACAACGATGATCAAATTAAAGAACAGAAATTCATTATCCGGATTTCTTTTTCTGCACTTATGTAGGTAATGAAAATATCAAAAAGAAATTTTAGAAAATAACACACTTTAATTTTTATATCAATCTTTTAATCTTTTAAATCGTTCGCCCATGTTATTCTTATTTTTTTTCGAATACGTTTGTACATATATATACTCATATGCATTGAATTGTATTTGTATGAGTGTTGACGTAGACATACATATATATGTTTGTTTATTTACGTTTTACTCACCTAAAAGCTACATGGGGTCGAGCATACTCAGATAATTGGCGTAATGCTGGTGTATCAGCATATTGCGGTTTCAACTCTGCTTTTAATTTTGCTTGTTGTGCAGCTTGCTGAGCAACAGCAGATTGCTGTTGGTGTTGTTGCTAAAAGAATATCAAAAATTCATGTTAATCGGCTTAAAGTCAGACCTGCCCAAACAAAAATTATTTTTTCGATTTTATTTCCAATGATATTTGCAAAAAAAAAAAAAAATTCTAAAATTTATCATCATCGGATACTTGGAGACCACAACGAATTAGACGGTTGAATATCAAAACCGAGACTTTATTTTACTCTTTAGCTTTTTACTATTAAATACATATATAAAAACAAATCAACATGAAAAAAATAGATAAAACTCGAATATAATAGGAAAAATTTTCGAAAACACGAAAGAAGGTATTAACAGAAAAGAAAAATAATCTTACAGTAATGTAACACATACAGTATTGTGCAAAACTTAAGCAACTGGCATAGTGCTCTCATTGATTTCAAATTTACTAAAAAATAAAAGCGCTTAGATTGAATGTTTTAATATTTATTTGTTCCTTCATTAAATACATAAAAAACAACAACAACAAAAGTTCGGTATTCTTACGAAATTAACTGTAAACAACAAAAAACAAATTATACTCATATTTCATCTGTGCAAAACTTAAGCAACTTTTAATATTTTGTGTAGTATCCCTTATTTTTAATTACTGCAGCACACCTTTTAGGCATAGAAGCTTCTAATTTCGTTAAATATGATTTATTTATATTTTCCCATTCAGTTTTGAGGCCTAAAAATAGTTCGTCTTTATTTTTAAAGCGCTTTGAGCCCAAGCCTCGTTTTAAAATTGAAAACAAATTTTCAATAGGATTCAAGTCGGGCGATTGTGCCGGCCAATCAAGCACTTGAATCTTATTTGACTGTAGCCAATCCTCCACAAACTTCGATGTGTGTTTCGGATCATTGTCGTGCTGAAACACCCATCGAAGTGGCATATTCCATTCCGCAAAAGGCAACATTGCAGTTTCTAAGATGTCCTTATACATAAATCTGTCCATTTTGTGGTCAATCCTATGCAACGGACCAAGTCCACTCCCCGAAAAACACGCCCACACCATGACGTTCCCTCCTCCATGCTTTACAGTCTTCTTACAGTATCGCGGATTGAGGCCTTCACCTTTCGCATATCGAACTCTTATTATTCCGTCTGAATTAAATAAATTTATTTTAACTTCATCACTGAACAGTACGCCAAACCACTTTTTTATGGACCAGCCCACGTACTTCTTAGCAAATTCAAGTCTGGAAAAAAAATATATGTTGTTGTTTTTGTTTTGAAGGCATTAAACCAAACATACCTTTTTTTTACATGTTTTGGTGTAAGCATTGGTTTCTTTACCGCTTTGTAGCTTTTTAAACCAACTTTAATCAAATGCCTTCTTACTGTGCTTGAATCGACATTTAAATTAAGAGTATTTACTATATCTTTTGAAGACATGAACGGATTTTTTTTAATCAATTTTTTAATTTGAATAGCTTCCCTATAAGAAATTTTTTGGGGTCTTCCTCCTGAATTTCGATCTGTAACGCTACCAGTTTTTTCAAATAATCGTATCCATCTTGATATCATAGAGTTGTTGATATTTAATGATTTTGCAATGTCATTCTGTGGTTTTCCTTCCTTAAATAACGATATAATCTTCATCTTAATTGATGACTATAACGGACACGTTGCATTTTGGATTTCAATATGTTTGAAAGAACTGTGCGCTAAGAAAGCCTTTTTTGAACTGAGTTAGATCAATGTTAATGCACAAAGCAGAAAAAACTCCGAAACAGATCCGTTATTTTCTGAACAAAGAAATATCGAACACCTTTGCACTCAGAGTTGCTTAAGTTTTGCACAGATGAAATATGAGTATAATTTGTTTTTTGTTGTTTACAGTTAATTTCGTAAGAATACCGAACTTTTGTTGTTGTTGTTTTTTATGTATTTAATGAAGGAACAAATAAATATTAAAACATTCAATCTAAGCGCTTTTATTTTTTAGTAAATTTGAAATCAATGAGAGCACTATGCCAGTTGCTTAAGTTTTGCACAATACTGTATCAATATCAAAAATATTGTTAAACAAATGGTAGAATCCAATATTTTTTGTAAAATTCAATCATTATTAATTACTTATGCGATATTGGAGGTGCCATAGCTACATCCGACATACATATTTTTCCACATTTCTGCCGGTATATGCCTGAAAAGTACATGAATTCACTACCAAACAGCATTGAGAGAATGACATTGATTGCATGGAATTGAATATTAAAAAATGACTCGAATATCCATCTTTTTCTTTTATTTCCACTATTTTGTATGGGAGCTACATTAAGAAATAGGCGTCTCTCACCAGTTTTTTGAGGAACAACTTTTGCTTATAATCTACACCTAATCTACACCTAAAATATGGTTGTATTTGACAAAGTATTTTGTAAGTTATGGGTGTTTTAAGGAGTTTTTAAGATAATTCCAAGGCTTGGTAGTGGGCGTGGCTTGCTTCATTCTTATAGATCTAATTATTTTTACAATATTTATCCACACCTTAAATTTGATTGTCCTACGTTGAATAGTTCGTAAGTTATAGCGGCTAAAATTTTTTTTTCAATTTTCGCAACTTTGTATGGTTGCCCCAATAAGAAGCGGGCGTGGCATGTTGATTTTTTGCCAGATAATTTCCGATTACCATATTAATCTAAGTGTCAATTATGGTTATTGTGGACAGAAGGTTGCAGAAGTTAAAGCTATTTCAACTTAAAAGAAATTCATTCATTTTGTATGGGGGCTACTTTAAATAGTGGGCGTGGCGAGTCCATTTCCTGGAAGTCTAGTTGCTCTTACAATATTAATCCATACCGTAAATCTGGTTGTTCTACGCTGAATAGTTTGTAAGTTATGGCGGTTAACATTTTTTTGTAATTTCCGCAACCCGCAACATTGTATGGTAGCCCCAATAAGAAGTGGGCGTGGTACGCTGATTTTTTGCCAGTTTATTTCCGACTACCATATTAATCTAAATGTCAATTATGGTTATTCTAGACAGAAGATTGTAGAAGTTACAGCTGTTTCAATTTAAAAGAAGTACAGATACTTTGTATGGGAGCTACTATAAAAAGTAAGCGTGGCTAACTCATTGCTGGCAAGGTTATGTAACAGTATAATGTTACACTATGTGCTAAATATTGTTGTCTCAAATGGTATATTAAGTGAGTTATAGCAAGTTAAAAATTTTGAAAATTCCGAGGCTAGTTGCTTTGAATGCTTGGTGTGGGCGTGGCTATTGACCGATCATGCCCAATATCAATCCCCTCCGTACTCTTTGGTCAAAATAGCTGAATATTTGCTCAAGTTATCGTGCGAACCAGCCAGGTGACGGACAGACGGACGAACATCGTTAAGCGACGCTGATCACGAATATATATATACTTTTCTATATCTCCGGAGATTCCTTCAAGTGGTTACAAACATCTGACCAAAATGAATATACAGGGTATAAAAATGACATATTTCATTATGAAAACCAAAACGAATCGCAAATTATCCATTTGGGGACCAATTTTAGACTGTTTTTTTTTTTAAATATATATCACGTTGAAGCTGAGTCAAGGATGGGAATAAATAACAAGTTTGAAAATTGTATATATCCAACACCTAATTTGTATACCTGTCTCTTTTCCCGTTCTTTCTCCGCAAACTTTCGGTCACGCTCCTCCCGCTTTCGTGCCAATTTGGAATCTGCTACTGGTTTAAATATCAAATCTGTTCTTGTGCAAGAGTTATAATCTCCACGGTCAATATGACGTACAAATCTATCGGTATTTTGTTATGATTAAGAGGTTATTCACGAATAATTTTCATTCTCTAATATATACTTACATAGCTGATTGTGAACGGTGACATTCGGTATCATCTGGTTTAGCTTCAGGACTAGGACCGCGTTGAATATTATGCGTTGGACTCGGTATCTCTGGCTCCGGATCAGGTTCTATTTCAATTGGTACTGATATGAAGAAAAAAAATAACAAAAATTACAATCTCGTAGTGGATTTAATTGATATTTTGCATTACATGTTTCTGCTGAATGATGTGATACACCCAAGCCAACATTGGCAGCGTGCGCATGCGCTCTAAGAGCTTCCATATGTGAAGTTGGCTTAAGGCCATGCGACTGATTATCTGGAAATGATCCGGGGTGTGGCGGTGGTACATATCCAGCTAAATGTGCACCTGGATACGCAGACGTTAATAATACTGTTGGTGCGGTCGGGTTACTGGGCGGACCACCTTGTTGCGCCTTTGGCGTCGATGGTTTGCTCTGTTGTGTTTGTTGGGATTGCTGTTGTTGATGCTGCTGCTGTTGTTGCTGCTGCTGCTGCTGCTGGTGTTGTTGTTGTTGTTGTTGTTGTTGTTGTTGCTGTTGGTGTTGTTGTTGCTGCTGCTGTTGTTGTTGCTGTTGTTGTTTGAGTTGTTGAGCGACAGCTGCAGCGTTCTGTTGTTGATGTTTTTCCGCTACTGCAGCGGCTACAGAATTTGCATCATCCGGACGCGTCGGTTGCCCGGAAAGAACAGGATGATGTGGACCCAAAACTGCAGTGTGGTCAAGAGGACCAGTTGGTGGTGGGGGTTTCATATAAGCAGTCGTAAAGCCAGGTCCATAAGGGCTGTAACCATAAGGTGAATTAAATGGATTGTGATGATGGGGCGAATAAAACAACGATGGATGCAGCAATGGATGCGGATATGCTGATTGTCCTGGATGCACACCAATCTGTGGTATTCCTGCTCCTGGCGCAAGCAGCGGTAGCGGTAATGGCATTTGCGGATGTCGCATAACTGGAGGACTGGCGCCTGGCCGTAAGTGCGGTGGTGGTGAGGTGCCTAAACTACGTTGACCTGATTGAGGACCATACATCTTACTTAACGGACTGGCCATCAATGCGGTTGCACTAGAAACAGGTGGAGGCGTCATATGTGGGGATTGCTGTCGCAAGAGTGCATGCCTGTCACGTTCGGCAACCGCTGCTGCTGCCGCTGATAAAGCTGAGGAGGAAGGGTGGTGACTTAATGAACTTTGTGGCACAGGATGCAATGGACTTTGGCGACTCAAACTACTGCCACTGGACGCAGGTGAGGACGAGCGATGTAAGGCAGAAGAATTACCGAGTCCACTTGAAATGTTATTATTGGCCGAATTATTTAAATTTCCTAAAGTCGATGTGTTCTGAGCACTTGGACTAGCCCGACTAAAAGCTGATGATGGTACTGCGTTGGATGATATAACAGAACTTGATACAGATGATACTGGCAAGTTTTGTGTGGGCGGAGCAGTGGACGAGTGAGAAGGTGGAATATGAGCCGGAGGTGTTTGCCGACTTAGCGCTGATTCTGGTAATACTCCAAGGGAAGGCGTTCCAGTTAAGAGTGCAATTGGCCCACCAGAAGGACTTATACTCGGCAATGAATGTGATAATATATGATGATTCGGATGGCCAACAGTTGCATGCGCTGGATGCCCAGGAGGCAAATGGGCCAAATGCGGATGCAAAGGCATAGGGTGACCAATCATATTTGGCACTGGATTGCTTACTAAATTAACCAATGGCGAACCGCGGTGCGAATGCGAAGATTGCTGTGGTGGCAAAGCAGATTGTAATGTCGATGGTTCTCGTAATTGTGATATAGTTCCACAGCGTTCGTCGTGTAGCGCACGTAATTGCTGTTGTGCTGGCGAGGGGGTCCGAACAGTACTTGTTGAGGGTGGTTGCTGTTGTTGAGAAGGAACTGAATGTAGGGGTTGAGGAGGGCCAGTACGAAGGTCATGCACCGGTAAAGAAAGCGGAATTACCGTATGCGTATGCATTGTAGTAGGCAATTCCGTTTGAGGACGATGTAATTGTTGCAGATGTCCAGGAAGTGCCGCTGATGATGCCGATTGGGATGTACTAACAGGGGCAGATGATGTAGAAGAAGCAACCGAGACTTGAGGGAGTGATCCGTGTGGTATATTACTCAAGTGATTGCTTGGTGGAGGTGTGGGATGATGAATTATGGAGTTAGATGACGCAATCGCCGAACCAAGAGGTATCACTGAAGTGAGCGAACCATGTGACGAAGATCCAAGAGGGGGTACTAAGTTTTGTGGTTGTATTCCTGTTGACTGGCCACCAACAGCTGGCGAAGGCAAATGAGGTAAGTGTGATGATAGAAATTGCTGCTGCTGCTGCTGCTGTAACGAAGGTTGGGAACCACAAGTACTACCTTGGCAGTCTTGGCCGTTAGATGATCGTGAGGATGCATCAATAGGACTATCATTTGAATACTTCAAACCAGATTCTTGGGATACGTATGGTAAGCCTTTAATTAAATTTTCAACATAAGTTGATTGTTTTCCTACCACCACATTATCACTCAAACCTGGCTGTAGTGTATACTTTATGTCTGGCGGATGTGTAGATCCATATTTAGATGTCACTGGATCTCCATATTTGAGCATGATACCGGCTTCAAAGTTCGGGCGTGATATCGGATTTTGTCCCTCATTTTGATAATGCGGTTTAGGCATTGCTATCCCTAGGGATGGGGTTGCTCCAGGCTGAACACCGTGAATTGTATTAGACAGTTGTTGCTCCTGAGGTTGAACATTACTATATTTGAGTGGTGTACAACTTTCATTTAACGAAGGAGTTGGATATTTCCCATCAGTATTTGCTAACATATAACTGGCAGTTTTTATATCAGGAGCTTTTGTTGGTTCATTATAAACTTTAGGTGTTTGTTGTTGTGGCTCATTTAAATACTTCATATCATATTTACCAGGAGTTTGTATTTCTTGACTGTATTTAGTGGATTCCGAAGATTGTGATTGGAATTTATGATCATGTGTTGTAAATTTGCCGCACTCAAATTTAATTGCCTCAGTTGGAATACCAATTTGTAGAGGAATGTCAGAAAGTGGTGCAGGAGGAACGTATTTCAGTTGTCCATCAACAGTATAACCGGTAGACGCGTTAGATGTTGGTGGTGGATGTTGCAGAAGCATGTGTGGTTGTTCGGCACTATTTGCGGAATTATCAGATTGTTGCTGATCAACTTCTGCTTGTTGCATACCACTATTTGTTTTGTTGTTTTTCAAAGACTCTTCGCTACTTATCTCTACTTTAACTTTTAAATCTTGGGGTTCGTTACTATTTTGATTGCATATGGGTTCCATAGAATCGTCCACGGGTTCTTTTTTAATGAAAATCGTATCATTAAGAGAACCAATTGCACTTGAAGTATACTGTGTATTAACTTCTTGCTTCAAATCCACCATTTCCTTTAACATCTCATGTTCCTTAGGTGCATCTTTTACCTCCATCAATTCCATCTTCAGTGCAGTATCTTTCCCCTCACTTATCATTTCGGCTCGTTCAATCGACGCATTTAGAGATTCCACCGTTGCAATAGTTGGTATTTTCAAAGGCGTTGGTAACGTATTAACATATTGTGAAGGATTTCCTCCTATTACTTCTTTAGCAAGCAGATTTTTAACGCACAATGTTGATGGTGCTACATTTATAATTGGGGCTTGAATATTTGTTTCTTCATCCAAGTTTTTAATGAATTTATTCTGATCTCCTTCAGATTTTTCACACTTGTCAGCACTTTCAAATTTAATTTCCGCCATATTTATATTGCTACTGTCTTTAATTGAAAAATCTTTATTATCTTTAGAAGGATTCTCAGTAATGTCAGTAGTAGTAGACTCAGCATCGTCCAACAGCGACTCGGCTCGACTGTCAGAGTTCATACTTTCAACCGGACTATCCGGGCATTTACGTTTATCTTTGTTACTTCCCCCATCATCCGTTATATCACCACTGGTTGCTTCTAGCGCTTCTTCATCTGCATCAGCGCGCTTCTTCTTGCTGGGTGTCTCCTGTTTATTGGCCTTTCTCTTATTCGTAACACCAATTTCGCCACTACTTTTTGTTGGAGTTTTCGCACTATCTATTGTCATCATTTCCGATGTGTCTGCTCCTCGCTTTGGTCTTTTTCCATTAGTTATCTGATTAGTTTGATCCTTTGCTGTCGCTACCGCCGAACTATTCTGTTGCTTATTCCTAGTCCTCATCCTTGATGGTGATTCATCTCTTTTGTTCGTCAAACTGGAATCACTATCACACTCGCTTACATCGTCCTCTGTTAGAGAACTATTCTCTTCCTTAGAGATAACGGGCGAAGAACAGCTTGCCTCTACAATAGCTGTCGTCGTCGAAGTCGTTTGAGACTCCAGAGTGTCTTCTTTTTTTGGTGTGTTATTAGCTCGTGTAACACGGTTTCGCCGCAAGGCACTTTGCCTGCGCCGACGATGTGGACGATTATTATTAGCGCCTGGCGTTTTCTTCCACAAATAGTAAAACTCCACCAATTCGTGAGTTTCTTTGTGTGGCAATAAATCTTTGTGTATTCTAAAAAAATTTTTACCAAATTGACGTAAACCTTTTATGAATTTTTTAGTTTCGTCTTCTGTCCACTTTTTATCGATTCCCTTTGAAACGGGACACTTAACAAGAGCCTGTAAGGCTTTACCTGGATCATAGCTAGAATCGTGTAACTAAAAAGTACAAATTTTGAATACATTTGACACTGTCACATTCGGATAGGTGTACTTACAACATCAAGAGCATTAATTGTAGTGTCGTCCCGACTTGCAGCTAAACAACCGTCTTCTAAACCTCCATCACACATGCCTGCGAAACAAATAAAAAATGTGTATAAGAAACAGTTACATATACACAATTATAGCAACTTGAGCATCTTCAAAAAATAATAAGTTCCGTTAAATCTTGATTAAACTACTATTTTCGTTTTCTATTAACTTCTCTTGTGAGAAGATGAGGTCATAGTTTTTCTTCCGTACCATCCCAAAAACGTGTAACGTGTGCTCTCCTTAAAGAACGTTGGGTTACAGGTGGCCAAGCCTGTGGACATCTACGGTAAGATTTATGGTGGTGGTGGCGTACATTGTCATTCTGATAAATTATCCCCTCAACTACTTTCCACTAACAAATTTGATCTTCAGGGACCTCACAGCAGTACAAAAGATCTCTCCGTAGACGACAGGATGCGGAAATTATTCTTGCATCCGTTTACTTTCCAGTCGAACATGCTTCTGTAACGGCAATGGAAACTCAATAACTGGTTGAGCACTGACAAATAAATAAGATGCAGCTCATAATTGGATTTGATATAAATGCTCATCACATGGTTTGGGGAGAGATTCAAGATCTGCTTTCACTGAATATAATAGATTAGTTCGACAATCTACACGAAACTTTTGGAGAACTTAATGTGAAGATTCACAAAATATTAGCCAAAGAACATTAAAAATTATTGCTCTCTTGAAGAAACAAGAAACCATGGAATATTTATTGCAGATACATTTTCCGGAATCGAAGATCAAATCAAGCTCTCTTTCAGTTACCTATCCTGCCATTGCTCACTGGAAATCTGACAGATTGAAAAACAGGACAAAGTCAAATGAGCGGTATCGTCCTTCCTCCCTTACAAGGCTTCCGGAGAGGATGCGCATTTTTTCAACTTTCAATCTTTTCCCAGCTAAGTTCAAATTTGTGTACATTCCTAGCTCGTGGAGGAAATTCAGCATGGTTTTCATCCCCAAACAGGGAAACAAGCCCACAGAACTTCCTAAATCTTTTGGCCCTATCAGCTTGATCATACCTTCGTCTTAAGCAACAGCTTAAAACTTCAATTCCTCCTCACAAAAATTAATTTACCTACATGAAAGGCACCGTTTAATACCGAACGGGGTTTCAGACAAGGTGATTCGCTATCGTGCGACTTCTTCAATCTTATTATGGAGAAAATAATACGAGCTGCTGACATAATGGCACTATCTTCAACAAAAGTGTCATGCTGTTAGCGTATGCCGACGATATTGACATAATCGGCATGAACACGCGAGCAGTCAGTGCAGCATTCTCAGAGTTGGAAAGAGAGTCTCGTCGGATGGGTCTCACGGTGAACGAGGGCAAGACGAAGTATCTAGTGTCAACAAACAAAGAGTCCCGGCGTCTTGGACAGCACGTCACTGTTGACAACTACGTTTTGAAGTAGTAAGGGACTTTGTCTATCTTGGAACCAGCATTAACAGCAGTAATGACCTCAGCTTGGAGATCATGCGTAGGATAACTCTTGCTAACAGGTGTTACTTTGGGCTGAGTAAGCAATTGAGAAGTCGAGTCCTCTCTCGAAGAACGAAAACTACACTCTACAAGTCTCTCATCATGCCTGTCCTAACATATGGCGCTGAATCCTGGACAATTTCCACCTCGGATGAGCGAATGCTTGGAGTTTTCGAGAGAAAAGTCCTATGCAAGATCTTTGGACCTATTTGCGTTGGTGGCGAGTACCGAATAAGGTACAACCATGAGCTGTACGAGCTGTATGCCGATATTGACATAGTAAAGCGCATCAAAATCCAGCGGCTGCGCTGGCTAGGTCATGTCGAGCGAATGGAAGAACACGCTCCAGCTAAGAAGGTGTTATATTCGGAACCCGCTGGAGGACAGCGCAGAAGAGGAAGACCAAACCTCCGGTGGAAAGACCAAGTACTGGAGAACCTGACGGCGCTTGGAATTTCTAACTGGCGCCAGCTAGCGAAGAACAGAGATGGCTGGCGAAGCATGTTATTTTCGGCCTAAATTGATATTCGGTTGTTATGGCCACATAAAAGAAAAAAAAAAAAAAAAGAAAGGTAAAAAATCTATCACAAGGCCTTTAGCTCGTAGACAAAGATGAATACTCAGTGACTTGGTAAAAGCCATGCTTTTCGAGAAAAGAGAGACATCTCTTCAACTTTAGGTAATATCAAAGTTAACATCTGGGCCGCCAAGGATGTTTCCAGGGAGGTGTTCTTTCCCCGTCACTGTGGTCTATCGTGACCGATGACCTCATGGACCGGATATCCTCAGATCGCTTTGAGGTCATTGATTATACCATCCTAATCACAGGCAAAATTGGAAGTACGTTAAATGATTGTATGACCTATTCCCGTAAATTAACGGAAAAAAAGGCATCAGCATCAATCAATCCAGAAAAAAAGCTGTTGTTGTTTTAGCAAATACAAACCGAATTTCGGGCAAGAACGTCTTCAAAATACGACCACTGCATTTTCAATAAATGCGCTAAATAGAGCAATGAATCCAAGTTGTGCTGGCGTCTTCTACAGACCATGTCCTCTAAAACTGATCAAGACTTGTAGTCGAGCAGATTTAGATGTGGGCTGGCTAACAACCAATAGTTAGTCCCAATAAACTTAGGTGCTTGATTTTCAAGCCACTGTTGAATTGTTTTGGCCTTATGAGCGGACGCAGAGCCTTAATAAAACATCCATGGTTTGGATCACCACTACATACCTTAACGCGCATTCGTCGTTCCAAAAAAGTAACAAAGTAACTTGCCACGCCCTTAAACATCTTAAACAATGAAAATATGAATTCAACACGAGCCAAAGAATACACCCAGGAATATTAGCAGGTCCTGCTAAGTATAACATTTTCAAAGTTTTAAGATGAGGCAGAACTTCTTCAGGAGTTATGAAGGGGATGATTACTAAATTTACTGGTGTAGTCGAAAAAGGGTACCTGCACCGAGCATCGTTGTTGAATAAATAGAACTACAAAAGTCCACAAAAAAATCGGAGATAGTCTGACCATCACCCATTGCTACCCGTTTTTTAATTTTGTGGCTCTGTGACCCCTTAAGAAAACAAAATTCAAAACACTTGTTTAAACCTTATTTTAAGCCTAGCTCTGACAGAGTCTCGGTTCCTACGAGCTGTTCAAGGTAATAAGCGATTACTATCGTCAAGATTCCAACAAAAATGGAAAAAGTTTATATCACCGAGTTAACAAAGCATCTTGTGCATATAATTTTATGTTCACTGTATTGATAAGAAAAGCATATTTGAGGTAAACAATAATATCAGAATTCGGAGGGATGTATGAACATTTCATGAACAAATATTTTGCGCCTCAAGGAATACGAACCCAAACTCTTTGTTTTCAATTTCAGGAAAAGAAACTATTTCTGATAGTAATGAAGTTTATTTGCAATGCAATTGTCACCAATCTTATACGGTCTTTTCTAAAAATTTGCAAATTTTTGCAGAATATTTCAGTACAAGAATATCAAAGGAGTTGACGCAACTGTCAAAACGTCAACATAATATTGGGTGTTCTTTTGTAACTCGCAACCAAAAGAATCCAAGCTTTATTGCGGATATTGAGGCTTTAATTTTCTATGTGCATTTTTCATCAAATAAATTTCTAATATTCAACTAAGAGGACAGAATCATCACTTTAAACAAAATAGTTATTCCTAAAATATCTTTATTGTAGCTATTTAATACAAATAAAACTCTCAAGGGTTAATCAAATTAGTATAGTGAAAAAACGTGAAAAATCGTAAAGGAAAAAATAAGAAATAACATCGATTTCGACACCCCGCATTTTGACAAGTAAATACTTCTATTCATGCAAAATTGAGATTTATAAAAATATATTTGAAAAGGTAGAAATACTGTTTTATAAAAATTAATTTTACGCCCAACATTTCTTGGATAAATATAATCAGAATGATATGAATACGATTTGTGGGCAAAAAAAAATTGACCCGCTTTCACGTCCACCCAATTTTTATAGTTCAGACGATACTTAATATACGCTTACCTTGAAATGCTGCCATAGAACGTGCCGCACGTAAAAACATCAACAAATCGCCATCGGTTACAACACCTGGACTCCATCGTGTTTCTTCTAATTCACGATCATCAGATCCTTTATCAACAGGAAAGCTTGAAATTGGATTACATTCGGGCAGCTTTGCCTGATTTTAGTCGATTTTCAATTATAAAATAACATTTTTAAATATTAGTCACAAAAATTAACAAATAAATTAATAATGAAATTAAACTTTATTCTACGAACTATGTTAATAAATTGAAAGTTAGCTATACAGTATGTGCTCAAATGATTTAAGAATGATAATGTAGTGTAAATTACGTTGGAAAAACGTAAATCAACAAAAACTCAATCAGTTGGTCGAATTTCAAAATTTTAATGATAACAATAGCTCTGTTCTAATCTCACGAATTAACTATCAATGGAAGTGCTAATTTGGGTTCATGGTTCACACGGCGGTGTCGGTAGTGCATGTACCTCAATTCACTTTTTACAATGCTGGAGTGATTCAACCAAGACGTTTCATTCAAGTTGGTGCGTGGAAGGATATTTTTGCGTTGAGGATGTGGCAAAAAGTCCTTCAGTGAATAGGGTCTATCGAAAACACGAGTATAAGAATGGTATAAATTGTTCAAAGGGGGTCGAGAAAGCGTTGAAGACGCAAAACGTTCCGCAAAACGTCACTTCATTCAAATCAAAGGATCTATGCTCGAGAATCGTCGATTGATCGTTTTTGTCAATATCAGTGAAGATCAGAGAAAAGTCAAATAACACTGTCATCATAAAATCATCTCGAACTGCATTTCGCCAAAAACTCGACATATGTCGTTGCATATTATTAGCTCCGTTATTTATTTAGCTTCTGATTATTTGTTAAACTCCATATACCGTTCCGTGGGCATCGTTTTGAATCGATAGATGAGATACAAGCTGACTTGGTATTGAAAGCTAAACCGGAAATCGAATTTAACAAATGTTTTGATGATTGCAAAAAACTTTGGCATAAGTGTATTCTATCGGTTGGGGACTACTTTGAAAGGGTTCATCCCTGATATGGAAGAATGAAATCTTTTTAATTTATAGCCAATTTCCGGGTATTTTTTGCCACAGTAACATATTTTTTTTTTCAGTAACATATACATTAGGGTAGCCATAATTTGTATGGGAAAAAAACATTAATTTTTGCTGAAAACCCTCTAGAAACGTGAATTTATCAAAATAACTACAAAATATGAAATTTTGCGTCGATCGAAGAAGATTTAGAGAACCCGACTAGAGTCTCAAAATTCAATTGGCATTTGTTAAAATTGCACTTTATTCTCTAATACAATAAAACACTATAATATAGAATATTTACGAGAAAAATGAACTTTGCATATCACCAACTTTAATTTCATTAGTTGTTAAACTTCAATTGATTTTCAAACATTTAAAACAGTTAAACTGAAGACGTACTTTTGGCAAAGTGGAATCCATTTAAAACAATTTTTTGTTAAATTTGATAAAATTTTAATTTTTGAATTTCGAAATACTTTAAAATACTAAAAATCGTTTTGAAAATGTAAAGGTCTAACGCATTGGCTGGAAAATAAAGAAAAGTCGTGACTAATTAAAAAAAATATATGATCTTACTTTTATAAAGTTATTAATTTTTCGAACTTCGGGCTTAAGCCGTCATCTATAAATCTTATCTGATTGGCTTAAAATTCAATATTTAGTGTTTTTTTGTGTAACATCATATTTCTAGAGGGTGCCCCGAATAATATAAACGATTTCAGAAATAAGGGCCACCTTAATATACAGCTACAGTAAAAAAAAATAGCAGTGCGAAATATTGTATGAAGCTAATGACACTATTTCCCGTTACGAAAAGCAATAGGGGTTTCAAAAATGTGTGGGCCACAATTAAGGACCTCTCCAATAAGCAGAAGCAGCAGCCGCGTACGGCCATTCCTTTTGATGGTCCCCCTTTGGATGACGTCAGGAAATGTGCCGCTGGTTTCTGCAGACAGTTCATTAAACACCCCCATTCCAATGATAAAAACATATGGGCCACCCTCCGGAGGATCCGTGGGCTTGTGGCTAAATCCGGGGATGTTGGGTTTACTGTCGGCGAGGTTGCAGACGCCATCCATAGAGTCAAATCATCGAAGGTAATCGGTCCTGATGGAATTGCTTTGGAATTTCCCGTTACTTAATTAATGCGCTAAACACGCTCTTGGTCAGTAATCACCTCGTCCAGTTAGAGAAAGTATTATAACATATATATAACAATATCAGGTCAAGAGAATCAACCAAAGTACTGGTAATTGTTAACGATCACCTTTCGTGAACTTCCGCCAAAGTTTGGCTTGATAAGTGTTATTCGAACTATACTCGAAAAACGTCAAAAAAGTCTACAGCATATAACAATGTGTCGATGATTCTCAGTGCGGTTTGTAGTTTTTTCGGCAAGATAGAAAAGAGCGATCAGTAGCGATCGCTGCATGGCCCAAATCGTGCATTTGGAAGAGAAAATCACGAAAATGATTGAATCATAATTGACGACGAAGAGAGGCGCGTAAACCTATTTGTATATACAGCTCTATAAAAACGTTTACAAAAAGCTTTCTTTTATACATTTAATATAAGCCTTGTTTAGAGCGCTTATGATTATATTTCGCTTACTTTCAAGTATTTTATAAACGAAAATTCAGCGTTTTGTTGTATTATGCTTACTTTCAGTCAATTTGGCTTGTTGGGAACCTATTGTACAGTATATATATGTATTGCACAAAGGCACCCATAATAATATAGATTATTCCAAGGACTTTTTTTATGCAGCCACACAAATCATAAAGCACTACAAGACTTATAAAGATTATATATTATAATGACTATAGACTACTGAATCTGACTACTTAAATCTGACAAATGACCGCGTGAGTTTGTGAGTTATATACGTACATAGACATCGTTTACCTGGTGGCCGGAACCCACTCGTATTTCTCCTTGAGTGGGGGCCGCCATTACCTTCTAAAGACACACGTCCGTTCCAGTGTTAAGCCTTTAACATGCCCACTATATAGAAAACGTAATCTAAAAATTGAAAAGAAAATAAATACAAATTATTAAAATCAGTTATAGAATATAAAATATAAATATAATATCGATTTTACAAAATTCGATATTGATATTATTTACAAGGTTATTCAACGTTGATTTGGACAGACCTGTTTTAGTCAGAGCTGTCATAGAGAACTGTCATCCGAGTTGTGGTTTGCTTCTAACGAAAAAATAGTCCAGTCAACCTGGAATGGTTTCTTCGAATATTCTCATAGGGTAAAAAAACGTTGAGTAACGAATTTGTTGAAATTGTGTTATACCAACGGAATTTCTGCTTCAGATATATTGAAAATGTTGCAGAAAAATTAAGGGGATTGCTTTATCACGTACAAATGTATTTGATTGGTACAAATGCTTTATAGGGGATCGAACATTGCTTGATAGAATTCTATCGAATATCGAGGTGATGCTGACTGTTTTTTTCGATGATGAAGATTGTAACGCGTACCTTTGTTTTCCAGCTGGGGTAACACTCAGCCAGCCAGGGTAAACAAGAGGGCAGCGAAAAACTCTTGTTGTAGGAGGAAAACCGAATTACACACTTACTGTCAAATTGACACTAATATTACCGACACTAGAGTGTCGCAGTACAATTCCTACTTTTATTATTATTTTCGTTTATTTCGTTTAGAAAATGAAGTTTTTACAATTAAAGTAAAAGGCAAAGAGACTTTGAAGTACAGAAGAATTATTTAATTGAAATTATAAATTAATGAAAATACTCTATTCGTTATGATCGAATTATTCAACTGAGGCTACAAATTTATAATACTACCCTATTCGTATCCTACGCAAACAAGAGGGAGACAAGGAATGGAATGCAGGAGGAACCAGCGCTCGAGCTGGTTGCTCCTGGTTTGAAGTGGTCAAAGTGACTACTTAGGCAGAGCAGAAGGCGCGCAGTCGATTACCCGAAGCTCCCGTAGCTAAGATCACTTTAGGGCAAGAACTCTTATTGCCGCGCACCGTTGATGGATCTGCTTCAAAAGAGCACTCGTTGGTATTAATTCACCCAACGGGTCGTTGTTGCTATATTTTTACAACAGAAGAAAGACGCTTCAATAGTGATCCTAACTGGGCAAGCACATGTAGATATGTCACTTGTCCGATCATATACAGAAGTCATTTTTCTCGATTCTTGTTGGTTCAGCATGATCTTTATCTATGAGACGCATGCTAAACCAAACAAGAATTCTCATATTTGCTCTAAGCGTTTGCCTTCATTTGCCTGTGCCTTTACCTTCATTCAATTAATTTACGTTAATTGAATTAAAGGAAAGCACAAGCAAATATACAAACTTTTTATTCACCCCAAAGTTGTGATGCACTCTGACACAAGTGCTCCGTGGGTTCGTCCCACCACCTGACATATTGCCTACGTATCCGGGTTCGATCCCAGATCGCGACATGTATTTTTATTTTTTTATTATTTTATAATCATTTTTATTATTTTTTTCTATTATGAGATTTTATTATTATAAAATTTGTAACACGAATATGCGTGTTACAAGGTGGTGTGGATACAGAGTTCCTTTCGCAAGGGCAAACTGTCAACGGTGAATATTATCTTAAAGCGTTTGCTATAGAATATTCGTCTCACGAGGCTAAAATTATGGAAGAACTAATCATAATTGGCACTAAATAAAATTGGCTTTTTAAAAATAAGCATTAACACACTATTCAATATTCATTACTCGCTCATACATAGCAGGCTTTGAATTTTACTGTTTTAAAAATGCGCAGGTTAGTTTGTGTTTTTCTTTATACGATAAGAAACAAAATATAAAAAGTTACAGCGACATCGACGCTATTCGATACCTTCCAAATTAGAATTATATTTTTTGAGACATAATTCAATCCTTTTACAGATATATCGACAAATATTGGGATTAAACGAGAAGATGGTTCCTAATTGGATTAATAATAGCGAAAAGAACGTGCGCACCCAACATAAACGAAACACAGTGATTGGTCGGTGCAATCGGAAAAACGAAACTTTTTTACAAAAGTCTTTAGATGAGCTAGCAAAAGTTGGTTACACTATTGTAGAAAGAAAACTAAAAAGTTGTACCTGGAAACTAGGAGATTTACAGATGAATGTGTCTTACTCCATTTTTGCAGAAATGTTATAAGGACTAAATTTATCTATATTCAAAACCAAAAAAGAGATGAGTGTGATGTGTGAGTTTCATATAAAGCCAGTAGCCTCTCTTATAGCCTAGACAGACGGCAGTGTTAAACCGGATTAGCGAGTTAATTCAAATTAACTCGGGCATTAACTGCAGCTAATCCGCATTAGCTCTACCACTAGAGCTAAATTAAAGAGCATTAGGACAATTTTCCATGGCAACACTGCTGAAAATTAACAGCTGTTATCTATTGTGAACTTTTCTCGATGCAACTTACAAAGTATTAGGTGTGTTCGCAACAAAAAAACTTTCAACAATTGTTAACAAATTTCGGTAGGAAAAGCGTCGACGGACAAATAAATCCACACTCTGGCATATGACATATGACAGAAATTGTAATATATGTAAGTAAAAGTAAATGTAAGTGAGCAAACCTAATAAAACAGCAATCATCTATTTACTTAATACGCAATATTGAAGTATGTTAGGTTAGTATTTTATTTGGGTTAAGTGTGCCGTTAATCCGAATTAAGGCTGTAGTTTGTTTAGGCTATTAAGAAGACTAGGAACCACACATAGAAGAGAAGAGAAGCGAAGTGATCTAAAAAATGCCCTCTTGACTAAGCGTTAAATAATTAGTATTAAAAAATGAAATTGCAGGTACATAATTTTACCATTTACAATGCTTTCCAAGAATGGACGTGTCTATGTCCTGGAAGTACTCAACCACGTGGTCGACCAAGGTCCATTCAACTCAGCAGAAAACGGAAATACTTTGCTCAGAAACAAAACAAAGCATTTCCATATTATTACTGCTACAACAACAAAAACAAAAACATCATCAGTAGCTATTTTACCCATTTTAAACTTCTCAAAAATAAACTCCTATCGTGAGCATTTAAACTACAAATATATAAAACTTTAATATGCCCAATATCAACTTGCGGTTGCAAAAGTTGGGTTTGAACCACTAATATAAAATTCCAACTCCTGCGGTGTGATCGTAAAATACTAAGACGAATATATGGTCCTTCGAGAATCTGTTGGGTCTTATAGGATAAGTAACAATAACGAAGTCGACGTGCAGAAAGCACGTGTTCACCAAATGTTTCTTCGACGCGCTGTATGACTTGCCCTGTTGAAAAAACATGCCTTTAGTGAACCTTCCATTTAATTGGGCCACGAAATAAACGGCAAACTTTAACGCCAGCTGTTGACAGCAATGTTCTCCACGTTCGCATTTTTAAAGAAGTAAGTTCGGCCCATTAAGCACACAGTTCTTGTTCCCGTACCCGTTCATTCTTGGGAAGCTTTTGTGTATGTAACGGTGCCTCGTGAATCATTCATGGATTATCTTTAATTCAAATGCAGCGGTTTGCTTATTGACATGCGCATTGATCCAAAAATGAGGCTCATCAATAAAAAGTATTGGTTTAAATTGGTGAGTTGTGGAAACTGGAAGTTGATTTTTTGCTCATTGACCGAACGTACTGCGCAAATGAGTCATTGGACTTTATTTGGTAATGGGTCCAGATTTTTTCGTAAAAAACCTTTTTGGATAAAGTGGATTCGCAGTGCCAATTGTTGCGCGCAATATCAAACTGGCTCTTTTTAGTCATCCTCAATACTACGCTCTATAGCAGCAATTCTTTCTTCTCTATGCACTGTACGACATCTCTACAGATGCGTATTACCATTTAGAGTATTGGTGGTACGAAATAATCCATTAACTGAACAATGATTTTTAATATAAATTTGTACAATTTGACTTCGTTCTGGCGTTAGACCATTCATGGTGTAATGCAAACCAAACTGAGCACAAATGATAATATCGTTGGGACACCTAACTAATTTGTCACCGTTTAATCATTTTCGGAAAATGATAATTAAAAACAATCATCACGAACATAATAGTTTTTTTTAATAGTTTTAAAAAAAGTTTATACAAATTTGTTTTTTCTTCATTACTTTAAAAACACACACTCTCCGATGAACCCTTTGGCCAAACTTTTTTGCCCGAATATTGATCTACGTGTTATATGGGGACAGTGTTAGAAAGCAGCTACCTATAGTTGCGATTAGACTAAAATAAATTGTAACTCACTTATTTGTTGCAGTATTCCAATAATTTCACACTGTTTTTGCACTAGCAGCTTTCGTATTGTTTTGTATTGTATTTTGATTTTACTAATTTTCGATACACTTGTACTCTATTGTCAAAGAAAAGGAAGGTAATTTTATGACAAAATACACTCCACGAACACACGATGTTTAAACGAATTTGTGCTACATATTCACACGATGATTATTTTAAAGTACAATTATTATATTATATATATTATTATCGATGTGCATAAAATATAATCGATCATATTTACTTTTTCAAGAATCAACTATTTTTTACACGCACTTAATCCACAAAGCAGGCAACCATTTTGATTTTGCTCGCGTGTAATTCTACAAACAGAACGATGCGACAGCGGCATTGCAGCACGACGACAACATCGAATTAAATGGGAACATACACTATCAATGAGTTTCTCCTTTTACTATCGTCAATGTCTTAATTGATGCTTTACTCAAATATTACTATCAATGCTTTGTTGCCAAACCAATGAAAATGTGGTAGTATTTAGAAATTAGTACAGCAAAAACAAAAATGAATGAACATTTCCGTTCAAACACGATTCTTGGAATAAGTGCAGAATACTGACTCCTTGATAAAGTAAAAATAATAAATTGCGTCGGATACAGGTTATTCTTGTCGTTATAACAAACTAAAAATTTGTCGTTGCAAATGCCAATACAAAGCGTGTTTCAAGGTCAAAGTTCAAAATTAAGGTCGAGATTACTCGACAGACAAGCAATTTTTTCTACAATATGGGTATCAAAACACAGGTAATTTTAATACCTTTTTATAGGTATATAATATTTTATATGAATTTTTAACTTTTCAAGTGTTATAAAGGTAGGTAGGTGGGTAGAATGGCTGCGACCCTGGTCGCTCAAGTAGCAAATAAAATGCCGTTTTGAGCAATAAATCTCGCTAAGACCTACTGAGTGTTGAAGGATATGTTACAACCAGCCGGAGTTGTTTATGAACTGAAGTATATGGGAGATCTCTATTTTAGATACCTGTCCTATGTTATCAAAGAAAGGGCTACCTAAGGATGTTAATCGGTTTCTGGATAAGGCCGGGCATTTGCACAAGAAATGCTCTACCGTCTCCTTAGCGGTGATGTCGTTGCAGCTTCTGCAATGGTCGTTGTGCGGGATACCCATTTTCTCCGCATGTGTACCAATGGCCCAGTGGCCTGTGCATACTGCTATTAGTTTGTGTGTGACGGCCCTAGATCTACTCAGAAGACTCCTTGTCCTCTTCTCGCTGTAGTCTGGCCAGGTGGCTTTTGAAATTGTGCAGGTCGTGGTGCTAGTCCATTTCCGCTGCGCTTTGTTTAGGTAGTGTTTTTGAATAATCCCCTTGGCTTCAGCTACGGGAACACCTACATCGGCATAGGGTGTTCGTTCATTGTCTGCAGATGAGCCCCTGCGAGCTAGCTCATCAGCATTCTCGTTGCCTGCGATTTCCTTGTGTCCTGGAACCCAGATAACTGATACTTCGAGGTAGGCAGATATTGCGGTTATTATTTGTTTACACTCTCCGACCAGCTTTAAGCTAACAGTTGGCGCGGCTAGCGCCTTTATAGCTGCCTGGCTATCGGAGAGAATTGTTGCCTTTCCAGTTATGTTCCTTTGTTGGAGCAATTCGCATGCTTGCAGAATTGCGTATACCTCCGCCTGGAACACACTGCAATAAGAAGGAAGTTTTACGGACGTTGATATTTCTAAGGACTCCGAATAGATTCCTGCTCCAACTCCAGAGTCCATTTTGGAACCATCAGTGAAAATGTGTGTATCCGTACCAGTCAGGATCCCACCTTTCTTCCACTCATTTCTACAAGGCAATACGGCCTTGATGCCTCTCTCAAAAGCCAGCTTGCGAGGGCAGAAGTCCGTCCTGTTGTCAACTAAATCTATTGGTAGATTCCTAAGGATGCTACTGTGTCCTTGTTGAGTACACTTCCAACATCCAGATTCCCTGAGTCTGAGTGCCGTTTGCGATGCAGTACATAGTATGTGCAAGTCAATTGGAAGGAGGTTCAAAATAGGATCCAAGGCCGCTGCAGGGCAGGTGCGTTATAAAGATAAATATAAATTTTTTATAAAAATTTGTGTAAGTGAGCAGACCTAATAAAACAGCAATCAGCCGTTTAGTTAATCCGCAATACTGCCGTCTGTCAGGTTAATATTTTATTCGGATTAGGTGCGGCGGTAATCCTGATTAACGCTGCCGTTTATCTAGGCTATTAGATTCCTGCGTTGTAGATTATCCTGATGGTGAATACAATATTGAAACAAATGAATAAAATTTCAAAAATTACAAAGAGATTTCAATGCTAAAACTCTTGTTGCGAAGCTAGGCCGGCTATCAAAAAAGCTTTTATCCTAAAATACTATTGGTCGAGAAGACGGCGTAGGGCTTGTAAGGGTTATTTTTTCTTGCGCCCGGTCTAAGGCTGGCTATTACAAAAGCTTTTATCCTAAAATACTGTTGGTCGCGAAGCCGGCGTCGGGCCTATAAGGGTAATTTTTTTTTGCGCCCGGCCAAAGGCCTGCTATCAAAAAAACCTTTTATCTTAAAATACTGTTGGTTGCGATACTGAATTTGAAGACATGCAGGTAATTGTATCGAAAGCCGTCCATATTGGAAACACTTGATGAAGTGTCAGCTTGAAAGGCAATCAATCCGAGGCAATTTTTTATTTTTTTTCCCTTAGGAGTCCGTATTCTGCACTTGTTCCATTTATTTTGCTAATATTCCGTTTTCCATTTACCAATAACATTTTTCTTACTTACATAAATTGCGGTCAGCTGTTTTCTTGTTGGTAAATTTCTGCTGGTAAATATTTGTCCAATAGAAACTAGCAACTCCTCAACAAAATCAACTGTCGCTTTACTCTCTCAATTTCGCCTATCTTGCTGGATTTTTGTGTACGCGAACAGCAAAATTATCAATAATTATCAGGCACGCGAACGCAACTAGTGTAATATCTCAGTAGTGTATCAACGCATGTAAATCAATAGAGCGTATCAGCGCTCTAACGCATCGCAGTGCGAGTTTACCCACCACTAATGTACTTAATTTCGCGTACGTAATTCATTTGACATATTTGTGGATTTAATTTGTACATAATTTACGCGCGGATAATGAATAAGCAATAAATTACCGGAGTGTGAATATAATATTGTATACCACATGTATAAGTAATACCGCAAATATACATTTAACCTGTGCAAAGCAATCGTGTAAAAACTACGGTAGCAGAATGTCTTCGGATGATACAGTGGGCCGAGGAGGTAAAGCAATATTTGGTACCTATCACTTACAACAAAGTTGTGCATATTGCCCATTTAATAAAATTTCATTTGCAAACCTGTTATGATCACCGGATTTTGCGGTGTCATGAAGCCCCCAAAAGAACTCTGACTATGATGTTAATAAATTCCAATTGGTAATACACAAACATTTATGGTATTACATTCCACCTCATAAAAAGTTAAGATACTATATTGAAGCTTCACTGTAAGTAAAAAGAATCGGAATGAATACCAGGAAATTAGACTGGGAAGAAATAAAACAAATTCAATTGGGAGCTAAGATCAGGATTGGAATAGGATTACAAACTGTGGTAGAAAGCTTCAGCAAATCCATTATTGAGGTTTATGAGAGAAACTACTGATGGAACGACTTTATAAATGCTGAGAACTATGGTTCACAGATTATTTAACTCAGAAGACATTATTAAAATCGCATTATTCTGTGTAAAGTTATCTACGTTCAAAAATGAGTTAAATTTTGTACGTTTATCCTCATATTTTGCTTTTCTATTATAGAAAAGGTAAGAATGTGTCGCAGGTTGCTGAACAAATTTGTGAAGTTTGCGGAGACGATACTGTAACTAGAAAAACAACAGCGAAGTGGTTTACTCGTTTTCGATCACCTCGCTCTGGTCGACCAATCACTTAAAAAGTCGAAGATCTATGATTTCTTCGTAAGACCGGCATAGGAACTAGGCATTCATCACCAAGCAGTTATCAACCATTTGAAGAAAGATGGATACACAAAGAAGTTCGATGTTTGGGTGCCACATGAATTAACAGTGAAAAATGTAATGGAATGAATTTCCATTTGCGATTCACTGCTAAAACGGTACGAAATCGAACCATTTCTGAAGCGAATGATTACGGGCGATGCAAAGTGGACGAAGTGAGGTGAAGCTTCGCAAACGGTGGCAAATCTAGGATTTACACCAAGAAAGGTAATGCTGGGATTGGAAGGGAATTGTTCATTATGAGCTTATACAACCTGGTCAAACGATTGTTTATGATCTCTGCTACAACTAACGAGATTGAAGCAAGTAATACAATTAAAACTGACAGAATTAATAAACAGAAAAGGTGTTGTGTTCCATCATGACAGCGCCAGACCACACACAACTTTGATGACCCGACAGAAACTGAGAGAGCTTGGCTGGGGAGTTTTGATGAATCCACCATATAGCCCGGACCTTCAGATGATCATTTGTTTCGATCTCTGCAGAACTCTCTTAATGGTGTAAATATAAATTCCGTAGAATCCGGCAAAACGCACTTGGATCAGTTTTTCGCCCCGAAAACCCAGAAGTTGTACACAGAATAATGGCTTTACTCCAAAATGGCAAAAGGAACTTGATGGAATCAGCTGTGTATGTGACGTCACGCTGGTGCAATGGTTGCTTTATTCATTATTATTCCGCATTGTTTGTATTTTTCTTTTCAATTTGTTCGCCATTTTGTCATTTACAAGCACTCACAAATCCTCTCTGATGGGCGCAATATTCTAATTCTATCATCCTTGACTTGAAACAATACTATTGTATATTCGTAGCAATACAAACATCATTATATCATTTTAACGATTTAAATATTTTCTTTCAGATCATCATGTGCATTTCAATACGTCCAACTTACAGGATGATTTTGAATCAGACAGTTGTGTTACATATCGGCGTTCTGGAAATAAGATTATAATTAATTTAGGGTTTCTCCAAATCAAACATCGTTATATCATCAATTTAAAGCTGCCCACTTCGCTTTTTGGTGACAACGCTACTAGTAACTGTCATTTTGTACCTGATATTTCAACAATTCCCAATCTACATTGCCGTATTAAAGAGTTCTCCGGTTTAAAGCACGACGAACATGACTTCTATGAAATGAAAATTGAGTTTTTTGCTTATAAAGAGAAGTTAATGCAGGAAACTTTAAATATTGTAAACTCAAATAATTCTAACAATTTGATAGAACTCGTGATATCAGCACGTGTTCTTGGTAAAGGCAAGGGTACGCCCATGTTGCGTAATGGCATACACTGCATAGGATTTGAGAATGATGATGATGAATCCGAAGAGTCTGATTTTGCTGACTTCAGAAAGACTACATAAAATGATAACGTCAGGATATAAGTTTAAACTTCGTTTAAAATATACTAAAAAGGGTATGCATATAAATTGAATATCACGTAAATCATATATATATATATATATACGTCAATGTTTCTCCTCGTAAATAATCTGTAAAGATTTCTATAAAAATGTATTTATACAGGTTTACAACGAACATCGGTATACACATTTCATACAAGAACAAACTATTCTATAAAAGACAATGCGTTTTTCAAGAATATTGTAATTTATGCTTTAAACTTGTATTATAAATACTTTTACACCCAATGGTCCATATAAAACCTTGTGAATCGAAATCTTGATCTTTCATAACCAAAGCCATTTATTTTATAGTAATATAAGAGTATGCATGTGTATTTTTAGTACAATATTAATATCGATATTCACTATGGTTAATGTTATGCAGACGGCAGATAATCTTAATATTTTAATCTATTTTTTAAGCTGACTACAATTACGTAATATGTATTTGCAGTTGAGCTGCAAATCTTTCGGATTAGAAAGTAAAATTCTTCTATATAAAAGTGTACTAAAGTCAAAATTGACACATATAACATGCAACTGTTTGGCACAGATGCAATCCTAAAATCGAGATCCTTCAAAAATTTTAAGCCAAGACGCTAGATTTGATAGTAAAACCTCACCTACAAACAGTAGCTAAGTGATCCAAATGGCGTATAAGAGTAAATGAATTAAAAGGCAAAGACATATCACTTGTCCTCCTATTGAGTGAAGCAATGTGAAGGTTTCCCAAAGGGACGAAGTTAAGTACTTGGGTATACAACTTGACAGATGTCTTACTTGAAAGAAACACATTCATTCTAAAAGAAACCAAATGAAGCTTAAAGTTGCTTCTTTTTATTGGCTGATCTATAGACAGTCGAACTACGCCTGCATTACGAAGTGCTCATCTATAAAGCAATTATAAAACCTGTATGGACTTACGGCTGTCAACTACTATGGAGAAGCGCAAGTAGTTCAAATATAGAATTTATTCAACGAGCCTTGTCAAGGGCACCCTAGTTTGTCGCTATTGCCAGCATCCATAAAGACTTAAAAATACCTATAGTAGAAGAACTAGCCCGATTAAAACATTATCACATACAAAGATTAAAAAATCAGCAAACTCCTTTAGAAAGATACTTGTTAGGTAAATTTTCACAAAAGCGGCTGCATAGAACGCATTTATCTACATGATATTATATTTTCATTTCTTTTTTGTGTTACTATCATCAGAATAAAAATAAGAGTATTGTAAGAAATAATATTACTCTGTTTTATGAACTAAATTAATATTGTACGTTTTTCACCAACATGATTTTATGATTATGGATTTTGTGTTGTTTTTAGTTTTAAAATTCGAATACTTATTAGAGACTTAAGAGATAAACAAGCAGTTGTATTAAAAATTGTATTTATATTTTTATATATTTTGTTTTGTTGCCATCCAAAATATGAAATATGCAAATATGCATGGTATGCCAACGTTGCCCACAATCCAATATTACTTATAATTGTGGAATGCCAGAACATTGAGCCAACTGAGTTGCAGTTAGAAAAATTGTGAGTTTACTTGAATAGTGCAGTGTAAAGATTGCGATCCTTACGAGGCCCTCCAGTACTAGTGTTTAAGTTGAAAATTGTAAGAGAGAAAATAAAGAAGTGAAGAAGTAAAACAGAAAAGTAGATGGTTTTATAACGAGGATAATAAGAGGGTGAGTAGATTCTAATACCTCTACATTTCAGTTAACCAGCGCTGAAGCTCCAGAAGTACACTCAACATTTAGGGTACTAGGTCGTCGGTAACTCACAGTTAAAGCGCCGTTGTGATACATTTATTATTCGTAAACAAAAACCAACGTTCTCCCGGATCGTGTACTGGTGGATCTACTTGGCATAGCGTAGTAGTTAGATTTAAAGGGGGTGATAAAGGAAAGAGGCGTCGTCTAACCACTAGGGGCTAGTAACGTGGGTAACGTGGTGTTTTGGAAAAATAATACACAACAGTTTGAATACTTAGCATATTTATTTATTAAAAAATTATGCTTAAATAACTTATGCTTACATATTTACTTATATTATTGTGATAACTAATGGGGTTTCAAGTGATCTATAGCTTGTGTTTTTTTACATGGATTATTCCTTATTCGGCCACAAGAAAAATTTCGAACGGCGACTTTGTGAAATTATTATAAAATCTAAATAAAAACCGCATTGAACAATTGATTAATTTCTATATAACATTGAATAAAACAAACAATTGAAATTAACACTAAATAAAACACTTGTGAAACAAGCGAGTTCAATTAAAATAAGCGACCTCGATTATTTTTGCTGTTGCTTTGCATGCAATTCGATAAATAAGGGAGTGTTTTTTTGCAACTCGTGTGTTAAAGAACGCAGCTAGTAGTGTTTAATTATTGACTTAATTGTTGGTCCTTGGATCCGGATTATCAGTGCTGAGGACATGCCGCCGCGTAGTTTTGTAAACATTCTCCAGAATCTGAGAAGTACTAAAGGGTTATCCATTTCGCGGTTTCAAAAGTATAGAGCTAGAATTCGACATCTGTCAAACTGAGTTGTTAAAACAATTTCTTTCTTTTTCAGTTCAAAGTCTGACATTTGCGAAAATGGATCGCTTAACTATCGCACAACGCATTAAAAAAATGGTGATTCTGCCACAGCCACATATCGTGTTTTAAGAGGAGATTATGGTTTACATAATCGTCCAACTACGCAAGCAATTGGCAAAATTGTGAAGAAATATGAAGAGACTGGATCGGTTACAGATATTGTAAGGCCTGTGCATCATCGTTTCGCTCGTACCACCGAAAATATCGCTGCTGTAAGTGAAAGTATTGCTAAAGACCCGAATGTGTCGATTCCTCGTAGTTCTCAGGAATTAGGACTGTCTTACGGCACATTATGGCGTATTTTGCATTTGGATATACACCTACATCCATATAAAATCCAGCTCACACAACAACTGAAGCCAGCTGACCATTCACAACGTCGTAGATACGTCGAATGGGTGCTTGAACAACAGGCGGTGGACGGCGATTTTTCGAACAAAATTTTCTTCAGCGACGAAGCACATTTCTCACTCGGTGGGTATGTTAACAAACAAAATTGTCGTATTTGGGGTTCTGAGAATCCTCAAGTAATTGAAGAGAGGCCACCACATCCACAAAAAGTCACTGCTTGGTGCGCTCTTTGGTCCGGAGGTGTGATTGGACCTTACTTCTTCGAAAACGACGATGGAACGACTGTCACCGTCAATTCGGAGCGTTATGGTCATATGATAACCGACTTTTCTTTGCCTGCTATTGAAGAATACGACTTAGAGAATATGTGGTTTCAACAAGACGGTGCCACATGCCACACAACTAGAGCGAATATGGCTTTATTGCAAGAGAAATTTTCTGGCCGCGTAATTTCTCGTCGTGGCGATATCAAGTGGCCACCAAGATCATGCGATTTGAAACCGCTTGACTTTTTTTTGTGGGGCTACGCGAAAGACCGTGTTTATGCAGATAAACCTTTAACTCTTGAGCACCTAAAAACCAACATTCGTCACGTTATGGCTGAGATACCGCCCAATATGTGTCAAAAAGTGGTCGAAAATTACCTCAAAAGAATCGATGCTTGCAACAATTCGCGTGGTGGTCAATTAAATGATGTAGTATTTCACACATAATGTCAACGATCAAACTTTATAATAAAAAATAAATATGATAAAAAATATTTTATATGTGTTTTATTTACATTTACTTTTGAAACCGCAAAATTGATAACCCTTTATTTGCAACATAAGTTTTCTGCATACGAGGGTATTTTTTTAGCCACGTTAACACAATTTCGGAGTCTTACCAGAGAAATAGCTGACAATCGTGGAGTCCAAGTTGCGAACGTATAGACTTTACCAATTTTGAGAGTAAAACTGCTCCACATAATTTTAATCGTGGGAGACTAACCGTTCTTATGAGGGCAACTTTTCCTTTGGAGACTAAATGATGCGTAAGTATAAAACTGCGCAATAAGCTTTCTCAGAAGTCACAAAATCAGTGTATTTGAACTCTTATATTAGGAGAGAATCGTACCCATCTTGAGATTTCAATCCCACTATTAGCGGGTAAATTTTCTACAAAGTGATTTTGGTTTAACACACTCATCCCAATCCACACAATCAAGCCATAATTCTTAGAGTAGAATTTTCGCTTGAATCATTATTAACGTGAGCCATCCTGCCGGGTCAAAAAGTTTTGCGACAGATGAGAGAACATGGCAGCATTTGATGTAGAATTTGGGATGACACTATCAGCCTTATTCTGAATATTCCAGGGGAATTTTTCCGTAAAAATAAATTCCTCCTATTCTAAACAGTCGGGGAACGGAATAAAAAGGAAAAGAGAATTTCGAAAATTCGAACTCAGCTGTTTCAACTTATTGTATTTTGTTATGATTAAGAAAGTGCAATTAATTTGTGAATGTTCAGCAATATAGTCCTATAATCGTGCCAAACAGTACAAAAGTATGTGCAGTATAGCATTTAGATTGCTAGCAGAGAAGCAGGAGCAGGTGAAGTAGCAACAAAAGGTTGCAAGGAGGCAGCTACGCGACGCGGCAAATCTGCTTGAACTTCCGGAAACTTTGTAATTATAAGAAGTTACTTTTATATTTGTTTATTATATTAATTATTGATTTTCAAAGGTTTGAAAAATATAGTACGGTAAACAAGCCAAAATCTGTTCAGCTCCTGTTTTCTTTGTAGAATCCGCGTGCAATGTCCGGGTGCAATTGCATCGTGTTCAGTAGTATTTTAAATTGAAATTTATTTGTTGTTTTGACTTAAAAGTAAGAATAATGCCATAATAATATTTGTAATCACAATAAATAACATTTATTCCATTTTCAACGAAAAAAAATTGATTACTTATATTTTTGCATCCAGCTCCCTTGCAGATTTTTGGCGGAATAATTTTCAATAAACGTCATCACATTTCCCCTTTTATTTACATTCATAATGCCTACCTTTTTCCCAAGGAAGAAATTCCCTATTTCGAATTTCGTTTAGAATTGGAGGAAAGCGAAAACTCCCGGGGAATTTATATTCAGAATACAAGAATAGGGAAAAGGGGAAAAATTCCCGGGGAATTCTTATTCAGAATCGGGCTGTATATGAAAATGTGAGAGATCGTTCTATTGAATTCCGAGAGTTTTTGTGGAACTCGAACTGTGAAACCGTAAGAAATTAGAATCTAGTAGATCAGTTTCAATGATTCCTTAGAGTATTTTATGGTGATTTGCAGTAATTTCCTTAAGGGGAAATCCTGTCGTGACCTCCTGAGAGCATATCATCAACATAAGTTTGACGACTGAGGACATTTGCCGCTTTAGGATAATCTTGCCCCGAATAGTTAGCCAACTGAAGTTGCGAAGGAGCACAATTTATACCAAATGTTGCGGTTTTCAATTTGAAATCGTGAATTGAGATATGAGGCGACAATCGAAAAATAATTCTTCGATAATCTTGACGTCTTCGTGAAGAAGAATCTGCCGGTACATTTTATCTACATCTCCATTGAAAACAAAACGACATAAACGCCATTGGAGAATGAAAAACATTAAATCTGGTTGACGAGTGGGACCCATATACAGAACATCGTTTAGTGTGTTTCCAGAAGTCGACGTTTTCGACGAGTTGAACACAACACGAACGCTGGAAGTAACTTTTTCTCGTCGAATTACTGCATGATGTGGTAAAACGAGAAATATTTGCCATTAGAAGAAATTTCACTCGAATCTTTGATTTGAGTGAGATACTCTTTAAGAACCTTGTTCCCAAAATTGCTTTAGCTGGGAACTGAGATTTTCATTCGAAACTTCATTAACTTGTGTCGAGAATAATGACACTTTTTCAGGAATAGATCCACCGAGAATCCACCCAAATATTTTGTTTTGGGCTATTAGATTCCCACATGAGCTATGGAGGAAGATCTTAGGGATTAAGTTGTGAAAAGTAATCCCATGAAAATGCTCGAGTTTATTTTGTTTTCTGGCCGATATTAAATCTTCGTCAATCTAAACAACATAAATTGAGTATGTGTGTCAAAATGCTCTATCGAAAATGTGAAACTTTACGATATAATGTCAGATTCCACTTAGTATGCACTATTAGTATCGTCAGTTCCTAAAATATGGGCTACCTACGTATGTATGTATGTACAATAGTGATCATATGGTACCACTATACGGACATTAATTCAAATGTGTTGAAGCATCGACAATAAACCTTCGTAAGAAAATTAGGCGGACGTACCTGGTAAGGTATATTTTAAATTAATATACAAAATTAAAAATTTTTATCATATTCTATAAAGACATATCACATACCGATAATTTTCTCTCTGAACGATCTGAACACTAAAAGGCACATTTTTCTTAGTTTGAAAGTTAGAAGAAAAAAAAATATTGATTTTTTTCACGTATCCTTAATTTTTTATATTTCTTCAATGAAAAAAATTGCGTTGGCCTAGAATGCGAAATTATATATTCCAGAAATGGGTCAATTCTCCTGTTAATAAACAACGTGTCGTTTTCTGTTCAATTTTCCTCTTCTTCATCACTATGTAATGGCTCCAGAAAAGGTCCAAACTCCATATGTTGGGATTTGCAGCATCCCCATTTCATAGCTTCTTTGCAAGTTATATCTAAATTCACCGTAAATTGATCCTCTGGCCACTTTGAAGGCCAAACAAATTCGTCTGCGTCATCTTCTAGACAGGAGCGAAATATGGAACAAATTTCCTTTGATCCATGCACAGTAAATGTAAATAGTGTTCTAGGCAAACGCTTACTATTGCTCGTATCATTGCCGAACACGTATATATCGCAAAGGCACTCCCATACACGTCTAAATAAATTAAAAACATTTTTTTTGTTTAATAACTCAAATATCATACTCACTTAAACGCTTTACCGGTAATATGTGCCATTAACATTTCAGCGAGTATAACTAATAAATTACAGCGCTTTCCTGATGACTCATATGCACATGTCTTTGAAGACCATAAAATACCCAACCACGGTCCTCTAAGCTCGACTATAATACGCCAATGGAGCGGCATGGTTGTCGATGATATTATAGTTGATTTATGAAATTTCTAATGGAAAAATTTACATTTGGATTAATTTCACATATGTATATGATTTCCTCTCTTTGATTTTTTTACTATGTTTAGATTGAGCGCATTGCATTAATATTGCGTCGGATTAGAAAATTTTAATTATAATAATCGCATCTAGTGCTTCAGCTTACGAAGTTATACAGTCAGGGACTAAAGTTTAAATACACCCCACAAATCTTAATTTTAACTCGTATAAAGCATTGCTGCGAAAATCTAAGTAAGCAGTTTTTTTGCAGTCTATCAGTAAGCAAACACAATAACAAAAAATTTGTATTTGTCGCATAGATAACTGTAAATTCATCAAAAACTCAAAAAATACGCTGGACAAAAGTTTAAATACAATACAAGAAAACACGTGTTTTTGCAATTTCTTTGGAAAAGTACCGTTATATTTTTTTTGCTTTCTTCACTTACGCATATTTATTCAGTATTATTAGTGATTTCATCGTTGTCGGAAGACTTGAAAGCAAAATAATGGGCAAAGGAAAACAAATAGAGTCTGGTGTTAAAGATTTAATAATTAAACACTTTAAAAAAAGCAAATCCTACCGTGATATAGGAAAAATTTTGAATTTGTCCTGTGCAAGTGTGCAAAACGTAATAAGAAAATATAAAACTTACAAAACAGTGGAAAATAGGCCCAGAACTGGTCGACCAAAAAAACTTTCTCGCCGAGATGTAAACCTTATCCTAAGAGAAGTGGACAAAAATCCAAAAATAAGTGCGCCAAAGTTAGCCGGTAGTATTGCTGCGGTGTCAGGCAAACATGTTCACCCAAAAACCGTACAAAGAGCTTTACGGTATAACGTCTATCGAAGCAGAGTTCCACGTAAAAAACCGCTTATTTCTGAAAAAAATAGACAACTTCGTCTGGATTTTGCAAACAAGTACAAGGATATGGATGAGGACTTTTGGCGAAGAGTCTTATTCACAGATAAATCTAAATTTAATATTTTTGGCAGCGATGGTCGCGCAAAAATTTGGCGCAAGCCCGGCACAGCACTTCAAACCAAAAATTTAATACCAACCGTTAAACATGGGGGCGGTAGTGTGATGGTTTGGGGAGCAATTGCAGCAGCTGGCGTGGGACACTTGGCTTTTATCGATGGAATAATGGACAAACACGTGTATAAAAGTATATTGGAACAAAATTTGCAGCCTTCTGTGGATAGCTTGGGTCTGGGAAGAAGTTGGATATTTCAACAAGACAACGACCCTAAGCATACCGCGCATTTGGTGAAGGACTGGTTGCTGTATTATGCTCCACGTCAGCTCTGTAGTCCTCCCCAATCACCGGACTTAAACCCAATTGAACACGCTTGGGAATTATTGGACCGAAAAATCAATCGCGCAGCTTTAAAGAACAAAGAATCCCTTAAAGAGGCTCTGAAAAAGGCCTGGTCAGAAATCAGCACATCCGAAACAGAAAATTTGGTTCTGTCTATGCGACGTCGTCTGGACCTACCAAATATTAATTTAAGTTTAACGTTTTTTAATTAAGCTAAAATCAGCTAATGAAAGAAAATTTTGTATTGTATTTAAACTTTTGTCCCATGTATTTTTTTAGTTTTTGATGAATTTTAAGTTATCTATGAAAAAAAGTGAATTGTTTTGGTTTTCGATATTGGTCATTATTCAACTAAAAATAAACTGCATACTTACATTTGTGTTAAAATGCTTTATTTTTATTTAAAGCGATGTTTTATGGGTGTATTTAAACTTTAGTCCCTGACTGTATAAGCTGTATACAATATATTAAACGATGAAATTAATCATTTGTTTATAACCACAAATTATGGCATAATGCAAAAATAGCTGAAAATTTATTGGAGTGGTAAATGCAAATCTATACCCCTAATGACAGCCTTGATACAATAGTACTTTCTCTATATTTGATTTTTGTTACAAACGAAATGTTACATTTTAATACATCCTTAATGTAGACAATGCAATATTTCGTTAGCCTACAATTATGTTTGCTCATGTATAACAAGTACTGCCCGAGTAAATAAAAATGTACTCATCTAAGCTTCGCCGATTATGATGCGTATGAATATAATATAATAACTGTAAATTTTGTATCAAATGAACATGTTTTGTCAATATCATATGCGTAAAAATGAGTAAAGTTGTTTGGTACGCATTGCTTGACCTCTTTTCACGCGAAAATTTATGCTTTGACAACATCATGTTCGTCGTATAACATTCGTATGGCACCAAGGGCAATTATTACAGGTGAAGTAGCGAATAGTAGTCACGATTCAACGATAATTACTTATAAATGAATAAAAGAGTTTCTAAATATAGCGCATCATCGTAAATGTGAATATTTGTGTTCTACTCGTACGATACAATAGTCAATCGTACAGGACTCTAGTATATACTAATATTGTGTTAAATCCTTAAGGCTTAATTATAGAAACTTAACTTAACATAACTTAGCACAGTTAAACTGTCACTTAATAATCTGTTTTAAGTGTAGCTGAGTATCTGATTACTCTAGACATAACTTAGCGTAGCACAGAATTTTAATGTTTTTTGATTTCTACGTTCAGTTAAGTTGCCACAATCAGACCTTTGCTTTCCAACCCCTGGAAACTAAAAACTTCCTAAACAATAAACTGGAATAACCAAGAAGCGGGAGTGGACATAGCTGTTAACGCTACCAAACCTAAATTATTAGAAAAATTGTAAGGTGACAATCAAGCAAATGGAACTTAATTTTAACTATGAATATGCGCCATTGAACAGTTTTCTTTTGAAACCCATAACACAAATATAAATTGCGGTTTCCTCGAGTAATTTTGAACGAAAATTTGAAATTTTGAGTTGTCACGCCCATTGTGGGGGTCACCGGCAAAAGATTTTTGTCAGTTTTGTTCACATAAATAGGGTCCATATGACGTATTTTCAAAAAATTTTTCATGAGACCGTGGTATTCTACATTTATGCCCTATTTTGTGTGGTTAATGGGCATTCGCTCAATGTAAACATAGTATTATATATATGTTTTGTACTTTTAGGAAACGCATTAAAGTTAAATTGTACAATAGACGAGAATGCTGAGAACGTAGATCACCGTTAAGATCTTCAACCATATCATAGAAATGAATCAAGAAAGTATTTATCTGATTTATGTGTGGACAGAATGGATCCTTATACGAACTACGTAACATTGGTAAAATGCAACCACAGAAAGTTGATTCATAACCTGATCGTACGTACACCTCGGTGGCTTGATCTATGATCTACAAAACATCTAAATATTTACAATGTATAAGTAATATTGTACTGCATAATACGAACCATTAGAGCCGCACTTTCATAACTCTTAGAATTTTCACGACCACATTTGTATAGCGCTTTCTTAAATTCATGCATCACAAAGGCATCGTTTATATCACGAAAACGCTTTGATGTACCACGAATACGATTGTGGTGCCAAATGTTAATACATCCAATAATCTTTTCCAGCAGCTCATTTGGTAAATCGAAAAGAGTTAAGGGTGTTTTATGGTTTGACATATCCTTTTTTAATATCACTGTTCGTTTTGACGTCTTCAATGGTGGCTGTTCATCATTATTTGCGATTTCACTTCTAGGGATATATTTCAACTTGGGCATTTTGAGTAAGAATTTTTAGTGACACAAATTTAAATCACGCACACCTAACACTCGAACATTAATTTAAATAGTTTTAAATAATTGAAAAATACAAATTCAAAATTTTATTTTATTATGATTGATTTCGAACCGATAACTTATATATACGACGTTGTTTATATTATTTGGGTGACATGTGAAAAAACATGTAATTGCTTTCTTTTTATGTATATTCACCTATGGCGCTTGCTACACGTTCAATATTTAATGTCATAATATTCAGTATCGCAATATTTATGGAATGCATGCAATGGATTTCACAACCCAAATAACACAATAAATATTGAATGTATAGCAGGTGCCTATGCGTAAATAACTCATGGACTAACTGCAACGTTCAAATTATGCGCAAATTTTTTAAAACTTTTATCTATATTAACCCAGTAGTAAAAAATTTGAATAAAAAGGCATTTAAAATGAATTTCCTTGCATCTTGAGGACATTTGCCATCTATTCTTTCTAACTACATTTTTCAATGTAATGAGCCTAAAACAAAGGATTTACCTTCTTTGCTTAAGAAGTGCTAAAATGGTGTTTTCAAAAATAAATATTTACTATTTAGTCATATGTTCTGTTCTTCATTGTTATACAGAATTATTTTTTATTTTTGAATTTCATTCTGTTGCGTGTGGCCTGATGTCCATAGTCTGTTATGAGAAAAATGAAGGAAAACAGAAGGAATGAATTAGACATAAAATGGCAGAATGGTGGGTGACATGGATATATGTGGAGAGTTTTGTATAGTGTAGAAAACAGCAGAAATAAAAACTGTTGTCAACATATATAAAGCTGTTAATAACATGTATAAAACTGTTAAACTATTTGTCTATGTTACCTAGCATAGGTGTGCAAAGGTACTTACGCTGACGTTGCTCTGCGACTGTGGTATTTGAATTGGGGTTTGAATGTATTGGGTACCCACCGTTGGTTGACGAAAAGACATCATCCTACTTCGGCACAAACCGGTAGTCGATGGTGTCGGTGTTGGTATCCAAGATAGGTATGTTTTTGTTTTTTTTTTTTTTTGCCACCGAGGGTATATAGAGTCGATTCGTTGCTTGCGGAAAGGAGTTAAGATTATCTCTAGTGGTGTGAAGACGTGGCAAGTGGCCCGGTGTTGTGGTGTTTCAGTGGTATCGGTATCTGTAACAGTAAAAAGTGATTGGTGGTGGACAAGTCAAGTGAAAAGGCAAAGTAATATTGGTTATGGTCGATATATGTTCGTACGTGCCTGCATACTCTGTGGAGGAATTGACGTCTGTCCAGGAGCAGCACATGCTGGGAATGTCACCGTGATCCAGTGACAACATTTACGCGAAGCAGCAGCACAGAAGGTACGCGCAGAGCGATCCACCATGAGACATTATTTCGAAAGAAGACATATCAAAAGATAAGTACTAAATTTTTTTTATTTTTTATTTTTTGGGGCTTACCATCAGAAAGCTGCTCCAAGTGTGGGGTCCGGTGTGCTAAAGAAAATATATCTGGAACAGAAAAGTGGTACTCACCTATACATGTGGTGTGCTGTGGAATCGTTTTAATTCACCTTTATACATACACGCACATGCACATACGCATACATACACACCTCACATAAATTATTGGAGGAAAATATTAACGAAGCGCGCATATTAGTACGAGTTTTACATACAGAAAAACCGACATATATAAATAATAAGGGTGCATTCGACCCGAATGAGCACTGATTTTATTGAGGTTGAAGAGCACGGCACGAGATATTTTTTTTGCGTTTTTTTCTACATTTTTTACCGAGTCGAGAATAATTTCGTTTGTATTAGCGGTATGACACAACCGCGATGATCACTTTTTGTATCCAAGTGCTCCACGATTGGAATCACGAGTAATTCTAGACTCGCACAAACAACAATAAAATACATTATTTGTTTACCTTTGTAATTGTAAACAAATTCCTGCCAAAAAGTAAACAATGTAGTGACAATTAGAGATGGTACTCGAGGCCATAATTGAGGAAAAGTCTACATGAGATAGCAGTACCAGGTTGCCACAGAAAGAGAATGTGTGTGCAAGTGATACGTAATTTTATTGCATTAGCGTTAAATTTTGTGTAACGCTGATTATTCTTTTTGGTATCTTTCATATATTGTTGTTGTATAGTTTAAATACCTAGATATAGATTTATTTTGCTATAAAAAAAAAAGGAAAACTTGTGTTAAGAAAATAACGGTGTTCAACGGTACCGCAAGTTACGGTTTTTTCTTACTGTTAGCGTGCCGCTACTTAGTGCGCAAGAGATTCCAAGTTGAGGTGGATTTTATTTTTGGTGTTGCGTGAAGCATACGGCTTGCACTGTGATTTTCGAGAGTGCAATAATACCCCCAATAATTCCCCCCATTGAGCTCAATAGGTGTAGGGCATAATTAGGGTGGTCCATACTTTTTTTTTTGTGATTGAATTTATTTTTTTTTATATATACGCGCTTACATTCCACTGAATTTCGTTCTCTTGGCGCGGGTTGCCATATGCATTGCCGTTGTTACCTTTGAATCCTTGTTGTTATTTGAATTTCTTTTTACTTTGTATTTTTGTTTTTTTGTTTTCATTTTGTTTGTATAAGCATTTTGTTTGTGATAATTAAGATTTTTTTTTAGGACATAAGATACAAATATAACATTAAATCTGTTTATATAGAAATAATAATGCTAGAAATAAACGATGTATTTAGTCATGAGTTTAGGTATCATGAATATATGTGAGTAATTAACTTCTTTAAGGGGGATGGATGTAATTGGAGCGGCGGTGAAGTAGGACGAGTGGTCTTGAATATGTTTTCGTGGGGGTTGCCCACGATTTATTGGTGTGTATGAGCAGCCCAGGTAGGGAGGACACACACAAGAAGCATGCCCGGGTGAGATGAAGATGAGGTGACTTATCGTATATTTTCGTATTGTAGATGTGATCAGTATTGTAGTTATGTGTGTCTGCTATAATGGTGGGCATTATTGTTCGTTCATCGCTCTTCAGTGGCGGGTTGAGGACCACGCCCTGATTACTATGACCAGCCGGAGCAATGTCACTGAGAGTGTACCATGATGGATGAACAATAATGGCGCCCAAACAAAACAAAGCCTACCATATATCTTGCACTTCATGCTCCAGTGTAGAATGTTACACTATAGTATGGCAGACTGTATGTTATGTTTATGTTGAATGTCTGTACATGTACGTGCGTGTGTGTACTTATGTTTGCATTTTTGCCTATTTGCCTGAACATGAATTTACATACGCAGTACTGTGTGATTATCGATGTTAGACCTAGACGAGATGATGTCTGTTTTCTTTGGTCTAGCTGTTTGAAAACCTTTTTTCGAAATTATAGCCATGTCCAATCACATCTATCGAGATGGCAGCATATGGCTTCTGGACAAATTCCGTATAATTCAATAATAGAAAAATCATATTTTCGGATCGGAACATAATATTCCAGAAATGATTAATGTAGTCATTTATATTTCTATAAAATGGGCATCTGAAAATTCAATATTATTCATTCATGCATAGTTGCAGTTAACAATAATGGCGCCCAACGTGGGGCCTGAAATCATCCGTTAAATCGATTTGTATTTCGATAAAAATAATCATTTTAAAATTCAAAAATACTAATTAACGTAAAAATAATGGCGCCCAACGTGGGGCTCAAACCACGACGATGCGAGTTTTTTTTGTTTTATGTTTCGTTTTTGTGTAGGGTGTACCTATGTAGGGGCATACATAGTGTGTAGGTTCATGGGTGCATACAGTCTGGAGGTCAGGTGCATTCGGGTCATAGTGGATTGGTGGTCATGGATGAGGGGCATATCCGGCGACAGATGTCTTGGCATGGCGATGGAGTCAAGAGGCCAATTGTATCGGTCGGATGTGAATCGAATCCAGGCACCATCGCATACCGAAGTGGCATGCGCCGGCATCAATGCTGCTGTATGTAGGAGGCACCTGAAAGAAAAGACGTGATGTAGTTATGGATCTGATTAGAGAGAATTGTAGATTGGGTGTGTATGAGTTGGGCATTGCTGATGCTGGTTGGCCTGGACAGCAGTATAAGCTGAATCCTGATTGCGCCGATCAGCAATGTCTACCTCTAGATATCGTAGTGATTCGTGGCTTGTGTGATATGGTGGTGGTGTGCTGAAGCGTTCATCGGAGTATAGATGGAGATGAATCTGCTTGGAATAGAGCACGAGTTAGTATATGTTAGTTTTTGTGTCGTTGGTGTGTGATATAGTTACCTTTAAGTCACATATGCTCATCATAAATTATATTGTGTGTTGATCATTTGTGAACGCGAGAGCGAGGCCGCAAGTTACGTTCCATTTCCATGAATCCCCCTAAAATTATAATAAGAAAGAAAGAAATTACAATCAAATTTAAATTAGTAAATATAAAATCATCAATCAAAATCTATCATAGTACTTAGAATATATATGTTAAATAAAATCAGGATTAAATATATAAGTGAAATAACATAAGAATAAAGCATACCGTCTGCAGTAAATTAAGTATATAAATTCATTTAAAATAGATAATATATAAACAAAATAAACAAATAATATATTCAATTTAAATTTGTTTCGGTGATATTAGTTAAACATTATATAAGTTATATTTTAATCGTGAGCGTTTTATATTTTTAGTTAGTTTGAGAATTTAGATAACAATTAATATTAGTTAAATTCATTGTAAATCTTTTAGATGTAAGTACATATTAGTTATTAAGGAAAATCTTATATATTGGAATTCGTTTTGTTTGGGGTATTAATGTCTTAGTAACCGCATTACGGTGTACAAAATTTATTTAAATTGAAACTCTATTTTGTCATAAGACACTGTATACGTGTACATTTACCATTTTTTTTGTCGATTTATTAGATGAGTAGCGCGGCTAAGCGGCGTGAACACAGACGAAGGCGACGGAGTATTGATTCAGACGCTCGTCAACGATTGGAAGATCAGCTAGCTAACGAAATGCCTGTAGAACGATCTCCATCGAGATCCAGAGAGGAGATGGAACAACAAAGTGTTATTGACATGTCGGAGTCCATCATCGTTCCACAAAGAAGTCAAAATGAAAGTCGTGGAGCCATACCGAGAACAACTCCGGCTACATCAGGTTCAGCAGTTCCTCCGACTAATGAGTTGTCGCAGCTACTAAAAGTGCTGTCCATACAGGTACAACAAAATCAACGGTTGCAGGAGAGCATTGACGTTGGATTTAGACAGTTGGGTGAACGGCTGATACAGCAACAACAAACCAACGAAAATAGATTTGCTCAGACGGAATATTCAACTAGCGTCAATGTACCGCCTCCACATGATGCAACCGCTGGCCAGCACATATTCGGAGGGGCTGAAAGACCGATTAGAAGAAGTAGAGACCGTGAGAGCGAGAACACATATAGATACTTACCTTTGGATAAATGGTGCGTACAATTTGACGGCAACAAGGAGAGGCTCTCGGTTGAAGACTTCGTATTCAGAGTAGAGTATTTGCAGGCTCGGTATGATTGCGAGTGGGATCAGGTCATCAGAGAATTCCACCAGCTGCTGACCGGCGAAGCTAAGGAGTGGTACTGGTTGTATGTTAGAACCGAGGAAGTTCGGGACTGGCAGACACTGCGCCAAGCCCTATTAAGAAGATATCGTACGAATTGGTCCCATTTTGACGTCATGCGAAATCTTGTTGACCGACGGCAGCAGACTGGAGAATCGATAGATGCCTTCTTCCACGCCATGGGTAAACTACGCGCACAGTTGTCAACTCCAATTCAAGATGCGGAAATGATTCGCATCTTGAAACGGAATTTGCGCGATGGTTTGTCGCGAATTGTGTACCCCATGGCCTGTTATACGGTGGAACAGCTGCGAGACCAGTGTCAAGACGCTGAGTATTGCTTCGCCCGACGCGATTGGCGTAACGTGGTGCAGGCACCGGCCAATCGTAATGTGCTTGGTGCGAGGCATCACGTGAACGAGTTGTTGGATGCGTACGGCGATGGCGAAGAATTGCGAGAAAGTCGCGGGAGCGTCGACGTAGACGTGGCCGCACGAAACCGATCTTCGAGAAATAGCATAACGTGTTGGAACTGCAAAAGAGCAGGTCATACGTATACAGAGTGTCAGTCTGCACAGCGGACGATATTTTGTTATAAATGTGGCCTCAGTCAGGTTGTTACTCCACGTTGCCCAAAGTGCAATCCGGGAAACATGTCAAGGAACGTGGTAGTCCGAGCGGGGGAATCACGTTCAACCCAAACTCCCGCGATGTCGGCACACAGAACGTAAAGGGTATACTTCATAAAACTCAAACACCTGCACAAGTAAGAGATGTAAATATTAACAACAACAACAATATAAGTAACAGCCAGCTTACTCTGGAAGAACGAATGAGGAGATATCAGGAGGCCAGAAAACGCATTTTCGAAGAAAAACAATTGGCTGGCATGAGGATGGTGACCAAAAGAATTCAGCAAGCGAGAGAACGGTTTAATCGACGCCGTAACACACGTCAGATGATACTTGCATCGGTCCAACAATACGTGGGTACCGATCCACGTGTGTATGCCGACGTAAATATCAACAATCGAATTTATAGAGGCTTGCTGGATACTGGAGCCACGGTGAGCTTGATCGGTAATGGAGCCTCCGAAATGCTGGTACAAATGGGAGCGTTGCCACAAAAATGGTATTCCCATGTTCGCACTGCTGGAGGACGCTCACATTGGATAACTGGCAGGGTGTGGTTGGATGTGCGATACCGAGGTGTGACGAAGAGAGTTTTGTTTTATATATGTCCTTCGCTACAACAAAAATTATATTTTGGCATTGACTTCTGGAGGCTGTTTGATTTAGCACCTGAAATTGTAGGTGAGAAGAACAAACGAATTAAATCACTGCCAAAAGAGAATTCATCGATACAATTATCACAACATCAACTTACCGAAGAGGAACAGTCACGTCTTGATGAGGTAGTCAAATCGTTTCGATGTTACGAGAACCACGGCTTAGGGCGAACACATGTGGAAAAGCATAGAATTCAGCTGGTCGAAGGGACGGTACCGGTCAAGGAAAGATGTTTTCCAATTTCGCCGGCAGTGCAAGAACTGATGTATAGGGAAGTGGACGAGATGCTTAGGTTGGGTGTCATTCGCGAGAGCAATAGCCCATGGAACAACAGGGTGACGTTGGTGCGAAAGACCGAGAAAAACAGGTTCTGTCTGGATGCACGAAGATTAAACAAATACACGGTGAAGGATGCATACCCCTTACAGAATATAGAGGGTATCTTAAGCCGAATCGATCAAACGATGTATATGAGCAGTGTTGACTTAAAACACGCGTTTTGGCAGGTGGAGCTGGACGATGACAGCAGAGAGTGCACGGCATTTACAGTGCCCGGTCGTCCTCTTTACGAGTTTGTAGTCATGCCATTTGGTCTATGCAACGCTGCTCAGCGGTTATGTCGTTTGATGGATAAGGTCATTCCCCAGAAGCTGAAGGCCAATGTCTTCGTGTATCTGGACGACCTGCTAATCATTGCACCAGACTTCGAATCGCATTTACGGATACTCGGTGAAGTGGGTGATTGTTTGAAGGATGCCAATCTGACCATCGGATTGAAGAAGTCCAATTTCTGTTTCCGTGAACTGAAGTATTTAGGATTCATCGTTGGAGGAGGCACTCTGAGAACGGATCCGGATAAGGTAATGGCGATACGAAACATACCAGTGCCACGAACAGCAAGACAGGTACGCAGCTTTCTGGGAGCGGCGGGGTGGTACAGGCGTTTCATTAATAATTTCGCAGCTATATCATCTCCGTTAAGCGATACGCTGAAGAAGAAACCGAAGTTTGTGATGACACCGCAGGCGGTTGAAGCGGTAGAAAAGTTGAAAAACGCATTGACTACTGCGCCCGTGCTTAAACACGCCGATTTTTCTCGTCGTTTTTGGGTCCAGTGTGATGCATCTGATGTGGGCGTGGGGGCCGTGTTGTACCAGGTTAGTGACGATAACCAGGAAAGTCCAGTCGCGTTCTTCTCCCAGAAACTAAACGATTGTCAGAAAAACTATAGTGTGACCGAGAAGGAATGCTTGGCAGCCGTACTCGCAGTAAAGAGATTTAGGCCGTACGTAGAGATGATGCCGTTTACTGTGGTAACAGACCATGCCAGCTTGAAGTGGTTGATGTCACTCAAGGATCTGAGTGGTCGATTGGCGCGGTGGTCGTTGCAGCTTCAGGCATATGACTTCGAGGTACAACATCGTAAAGGATCGGAGAACATAGTCGCGGATACGTTGTCCAGAGCTGTGGAGGAAGTGAGTGTTTTAAATTTCGAAACAACGGAATTCAAATCAGAAGAATACCTGAAGCTGATCCACACAGTGACATCAAACCATGACAAGTATGTTGACGTGCGCGTGGATGATGGCATGGTCTACAAACGTGTGTGCAGTGCGGGCAGCGAACTTGGAGATAGTGCATGGAGGCTGTGGGTCCCCAAAAGTATAACATCGGCGCTCATAGAGGATTCACATTGCGTGCCAACGGCTGCACATGGGGGAATGGCGAAGACTTTGGAACGATTGCGGCAGCAGTATTACTGGCCAGGAATGGCGACGCAGGTTCGTAATTTTGTACGTGAGTGTAGTACCTGCAAAGAAACAAAGTCCACAAATCAGGTAATGAGACCACGTATGGGCAGAGAAACGATCACTCACCGGCCTTTCCAGAAGCTGTATATTGATTTCTTGGGAAAGTATCCTAGGTCACGAAGACAGAATGCGTATGTGTTTATAGTGCTGGACCACATGTCGAAGTTCGTTTTCCTCCGCCCCATGAAGGAGGCCACATCTCGTCGTGTAATTGATTTTCTGGTTCATGAGGTGTTCCTAAAGTTTGGCGTGCCGGAGATAATACATTCTGACAACGGAAAGCAGTTTGTGTCGAAAGAATTTCAACACCTATTGGAGAAATATCACATCACACATATCAAGAACGCAGTATATTCACCACAGGCCAACGCATCGGAACGGGTCAATCAATCAGTATTGAATGGTATTCGTGCCTATATTGGGAATGATCAAACCGAATGGGACCTTCATCTCCCTGAAATTGAGTGCGCATTGCGTAGTTCGTTTCACACAGCGATTGGATGCTCGCCATACTTCGCTCTGTTCGGACAGCACATGTTCCTCAGCGGAAAGGCATATCAGTTGGCACGAAAACTTGGCACACTAGAGGATGCAGAGGTAAATATATGTCGCGTAGATCGGTTGAGTGTGATACGAACCAATGTGAAGCAAAAACTGCATGAAGCGTATGAAAGCAGCGCACAGCGGTATAATAAGCGTAGTAGATTTGTACGATTTCTTCCTGGTCAGGAGGTCTACAAAAGAAACTTTGTAATGAGCAACTTCAAACAGCGTATTAATGCGAAGTTGTGCCCAAAATTCACGAAGTGTCGTGTGGTGAGATCGATAGGCAACAATATATATCAGCTGGAGCGTCTGAATGGCACTTCACTTGGCCTGTTCCACGCCAAAGATATTAAGCAATAACCTGCAACGAAATAAGAGTGTATGGCAGACATTACTTTATATATTACACATTCACCTGGATAGTATCGTGTGTGTAGCAAATAATTCGTCAGTCCACGTTGCACACCGGCTTTGTGTCGCTACGGCCTTCCTTCGTTTGCAAATCCGGAGTTTTGTTGCGTGTGGCCTGATGTCCATAGTCTGTTATGAGAAAAATATTAGGAAAACAGAAGGAATGAATTAGACATAAAATGGCAGAATGGTGGGTGACATGGATATATGTGGAGAGTTTTGTATAGTGTAGAAAACAGCAGAAATAAAAACTGTTGTCAACATATATAAAGCTGTTAATAACATGTATAAAACTGTTAAACTATTTGTCTATGTTACCTAGCATAGGTGTGCAAAGGTACTTACGCTGACGTTGCTCTGCGACTGTGGTATTTGAATTGGGGTTTGAATGTATTGGGTACCCACCGTTGGTTGACGAAAAGACATCATCCTACTTCGGCACAAACCGGTAGTCGATGGTGTCGGTGTTGGTATCCAAGATAGGTATGTTTTTGTTTTTTTTTTTTTTTGCCACCGAGGGTATATAGAGTCGATTCGTTGCTTGCGGAAAGGAGTTAAGATTATCTCTAGTGGTGTGAAGACGTGGCAAGTGGCCCGGTGTTGTGGTGTTTCAGTGGTATCGGTATCTGTAACAGTAAAAAGTGATTGGTGGTGGACAAGTCAAGTGAAAAGGCAAAGTAATATTGGTTATGGTCGATATATGTTCGTACGTGCCTGCATACTCTGTGGAGGAATTGACGTCTGTCCAGGAGCAGCACATGCTGGGAATGTCACCGTGATCCAGTGACAACATTTACGCGAAGCAGCAGCACAGAAGGTACGCGCAGAGCGATCCACCATGAGACATTATTTCGAAAGAAGACATATCAAAAGATAAGTACTAAATTTTTTTTATTTTTTATTTTTTGGGGCTTACCATCAGAAAGCTGCTCCAAGTGTGGGGTCCGGTGTGCTAAAGAAAATATATCTGGAACAGAAAAGTGGTACTCACCTATACATGTGGTGTGCTGTGGAATGGTTTTAATTCACCTTTATACATACACGCACATGCACATACGCATACATACACACCTCACATAAATTATTGGAGGAAAATATTAACGAAGCGCGCATATTAGTACGAGTTTTACATACAGAAAAACCGACATATATAAATAATAAGGGTGCATTCGACCCGAATGAGCACTGATTTTATTGAGGTTGAAGAGCACGGCACGAGATATTTTTTTTGCGTTTTTTTCTACATTTTTTACCGAGTCGAGAATAATTTCGTTTGCATTAGCGGTATGACACAACCGCGATGATCACTTTTTGTATCCAAGTGCTCCACGATTGGAATCACGAGTAATTCTAGACTCGCACAAACAACAATAAAATACATTATTTGTTTACCTTTGTAATTGTAAACAAATTCCTGCCAAAAAGTAAACAATGTAGTGACAATTAGAGATGGTACTCGAGGCCATAATTGAGGAAAAGTCTACATGAGATAGCAGTACCAGGTTGCCACAGAAAGAGAATGTGTGTGCAAGTGATACGTAATTTTATTGCATTAGCGTTAAATTTTGTGTAACGCTGATTATTCTTTTTGGTATCTTTCATATATTGTTGTTGTATAGTTTAAATACCTAGATATAGATTTATTTTGCTATAAAAAAAAAAGGAAAACTTGTGTTAAGAAAATAACGGTGTTCAACGGTACCGCAAGTTACGGTTTTTTCTTACTGTTAGCGTGCCGCTACTTAGTGCGCAAGAGATTCCAAGTTGAGGTGGATTTTATTTTTGGTGTTGCGTGAAGCATACGGCTTGCACTGTGATTTTCGAGAGTGCAATAATACCCCCAATAATTCCCCCCATTGAGCTCAATAGGTGTAGGGCATAATTAGGGTGGTCCATACTTTTTTTTTTGTGATTGAATTTATTTTTTTTTATATATACGCGCTTACATTCCACTGAATTTCGTTCTCTTGGCGCGGGTTGCCATATGCATTGCCGTTGTTACCTTTGAATCCTTGTTGTTATTTGAATTTCTTTTTACTTTGTATTTTTGTTTTTTTGTTTTCATTTTGTTTGTATAAGCATTTTGTTTGTGATAATTAAGATTTTTTTTTAGGACATAAGATACAAATATAACATTAAATCTGTTTATATAGAAATAATAATGCTAGAAATAAACGATGTATTTAGTCATGAGTTTAGGTATCATGAATATATGTGAGTAATTAACTTCTTTAAGGGGGATGGATGTAATTGGAGCGGCGGTGAAGTAGGACGAGTGGTCTTGAATATGTTTTCGTGGGGGTTGCCCACGATTTATTGGTGTGTATGAGCAGCCCAGGTAGGGAGGACACACACAAGAAGCATGCCCGGGTGAGATGAAGATGAGGTGACTTATCGTATGTTTTCGTATTGTAGATGTGATCAGTATTGTAGTTATGTGTGTCTGCTATAATGGTGGGCATTATTGTTCGTTCATCGCTCTTCAGTGGCGGGTTGAGGACCACGCCCTGATTACTATGACCAGCCGGAGCAATGTCACTGAGAGTGTACCATGATGGATGAACAATAATGGCGCCCAAACAAAACAAAGCCTACCATATATCTTGCACTTCATGCTCCAGTGTAGAATGTTACACTGTAGTATGGCAGACTGTATGTTATGTTTATGTTGAATGTCTGTACATGTACGTGCGTGTGTGTACTTATGTTTGCATTTTTGCCTATTTGCCTGAACATGAATGTACATACGCAGTACTGTGTGATTATCGATGTTAGACCTAGACGAGATGATGTCTGTTTTCTTTGGTCTAGCTGTTTGAAAACCTTTTTTTCGAAATTATAGCCATGTCCAATCACATCTATCGAGATGGCAGCATATGGCTTCTGGACAAATTCCGTTTAATTCAATAATAGAAAAATCATATTTTCGGATCGGAACATAATATTCCAGAAATGATTAATGTAGTCATTTATATTTCTATAAAATGGGCATCTGAAAATTCAATATTATTCATTCATGCATAGTTGCAGAGAACAATAATGGCGCCCAACGTGGGGCCTAAAATCATCCATTAAATCGATTTGTATTTCGATAAAAATAATCATTTTAAAATTCAAAAATACTAATTAACGTAACAATTCAAAGAATATAATTTTGAAATATGAAAACCCATGACGAATATTATATTTGCACATTAAAAATTCATATTAAACTAGGGCTGTGCAAACAGTCCGATTAATTAAACTGTTTTTCATTTTTAATTGTTCTTTGTTTTTCAAATTTTATTTGTATATAAAACTTTAAAACCCATTCTCATATTCGACTTTGTATTAGAAAAAATATAAATACATTGGATATTTTATTCGAATGATTTTATTCTGATTAATCAAAATGCTGATTACTCGATTAAATTCAATTTTTGAGTATTCAAAATCATGATTATTGATTCATCGATGCGAATAAATAATATAATTTGCAAAGAATGGTGTTTATAATGAAAATGTTAACAAAAGTTGACTGTAAAATGTCAAAACTTCGAGGAAACGTAAAGCGCGTCAAGTTAATTGTGGAGTCGTTAGCCTGAAAATCCTGTAGAGGCTGAACGACTTCGAAAGTAGCAACGCCTGAAAAAGCTTCAGCTTATGGTGCAACTAGCCACGAACGTACCGCCCTTCCGTAAGAACAAAAATTTGTCAAAAGTTATGCCCGTATCGGCAACGGAGAAATCGACTGTTCTTTCTTGTATACATACATAACAATGTTGCCATGTATCACTGTGCGTGCATGCTTTTAATCACACTTACCATTTTCATTATCAAATTTCATAATATAGATGTTAAAAACTAAAAAAAAAATTAATATACGTGAAGTATGGCAATCCTGTAAGGATAGAGAGTGATTAGCTGACACGGGTTTACGTAAAAAATCAAATTGCTGTTGATTCTGTCCGCTACGGGCTAAGGTACCGTCACCGTCATATGGTGGTTAGTTTTCGTTAACACGACATTCCTATAAGATAGGGCGTGTCAGCTGACACGTCTATGGTTTTACGTTCGTGGCTAGTTGCACCATTAAGTGCAATTGTACAACATGCCCACTAATGTTGCCACCAAGTTATACAACTCGCCAAAAATCAAAGGCGTATAGGTACAATATTAAGTTAATACTAACAGAACTTCAACTTAACTTTAATGGTTCAACTAGCTACCGACGTAGCGCCTGTACATACTTGTCGTACCTATGATTCGAGTTTATTGATTAATGAATGATTGGTAATTGTTTAATGAAACGTCATGACATTTCGTACATTTTTTGTTGGACTCTCGACAAAAACGTGAATTCAATCAATAACTGCTATAACAGTTGGAAAACGCGGTATATTAAAATATTGTTCATTAATATGGTCTGTTCCAATTCTTCTGTTTATATTTTTGATAATCCCAATTTTATCTAAATGATAAAAATATCAAAATCAAATATCAGTTCAGCGAAATGAGATATTGAAAGAGAAAGCCTAATGATGACACTTCAAAGTGACGGTGTTCCCAGATGATACAATGGAATAATAAACTGGTAGCGACATCTGTTATCAAATCCGAACCAACTTTTTTATACTCCCAATAAAATTGATTCGTTTTGTCAGCTTTTTCACTTACAAATGTCGATTTGGTATCGACTTGGTAATGACTCGATCTATTACTAAATTGCAACTAAGCAGATAAGTCAATACTAAATCGTTTATGATCAAAAAAGTATATACTTAAACCGTGACTAAAAGAAACTATAAATATGCACCATAATTTTTTATCTTTCGTACAACCACGACACAACATCATAGAACGAGCCCACAAACGTTGCAATTTCGAGTACAACATCTACAAGTTGAACCAACGGTCGCATCGTTTATGGCTTGCTTTACAGTGTTGTACTTATTCGTTATCGAAGTGTTGACAGACAGCTGTTGCAATCTGTTTACTACGTGATGTATATTTTTACCCGGGATAAGGATCCGAGATATTAAAGATATTTATTTATTTTTGTTGTTTTTATAATTTCTGCAGTTGTGGAAATAAAACATTACAATATACTCATGAGGCACGAATTATTTGTTAATATTGGATACTCAAATAATGGCATTAATCTAAGAAATTGCTGCTTGTGCTTATTACTCAACTATTCTAAGTATTTGTCATAAAAACATATTATTACTAAACATTTTAATTAGCTATTATATCAATTAGTGTATTCGTATAATTATGGTGTCCACACGCGGTCCAAAAAGTAGGTTCTTTGAAAAGGGAGAGAAAGTTTTGTGTTATGAGCCGGACCAGACAAAAGCTAAGGTGTTGTATGACTCAAAGGTGTGTGCGTTTCCTTTTTTTTTTTTGTAAATCAACAGCAAGAGGTTAAACTCTGGCTGAATTCTATAAACACGATGGTCCGAATTTATAGTATAAGTTAGAATTATCTTAAAGTCGTAAATTTAATCGACTTGACATATTGCCCATAAAAAATCTGCCAAAAAGCCGATTCTAACTTTAATTATAACTACCCCAATAGGTTACTTTTGTTCCTTTAGTGGAATCCATAAAAAATACTCTTCGTTAAAGCATATAACTAACGTTTTCTACATTGAACGCATGTAGATTTTAGGTATACACGAATCTAAGGATAAACGTGGTCGAAAAATTATACAGTATAAGGTGCATTTCCAAGGTTGGAGTAGTTCGTGGGATCGTAAGGTTAATGCAGATTACGTACTCAAAGACACTGAAGAGAATCGACAATTACAACGTGATTTGGCCGAGAAGGCGCAACTGCATTTGTAAGTTAAGCAATTCTAAATACGAGAGTTCTGTTACTAATGTTAACAAAAACTAGATGATATGCAGTAGTTTTATTTATTTTCTTTCTTTTTGCTTAGAGGTGCTTACTTATATCGTAAAGAACGTGGAAACAAAAAAAATCGATCTCGCAAAATTAATGGGCTGTTGAATCTGGACGCAGATTCAGGAGGAGGCAGTGTTGGTTGTGACCCAAACGCCACATTAACATCTAGTTGTGCAGCACAACAGCAACAGCAGCGATGTTCGTCGGAAGATAATTTCAGCTCAGGCAGTACATTCGAAAAGCATGAAGATATATCAATGAATGACGGTACGTGAACGGTGATGTTAGAAATGTAGTTTCATCATTTGTAATAATTTATCTTGATAGAGTGCGACTCGTGTGATGATTCTTGCAGCAGCTCCATTGAGAGTATTCCTGAAGAAGATCGCGTTTTATTACGTGTAGGCGATAGATTACGTCAGTATCTAGAAAACGACCAAGACATGGTTTTGAAACATGGCAACCAACATTCACTACCAGCACGACTTCCTGTGGTTATGATTCTTGAAAACTTTGTCAAGCAAACCGCTGTTAAGATGGCCATGTCCACAACAAAGAACGAAAGCACGCGCCGTCGCTCCACCCAGCAACGTACGGATAAAAAAGAACGTGAATTCGACAAACTTGTGACAACGTATGCAAAATTTATATTTTTTTATCAAAGGTAAATGTATTCACTAATTCCATTTCAGCGTTGGACTGCTGAAAGAAGTGGCAGATGGTTTACGCATATATTTTGACTTCACAGTGGCCGATTATTTACTTTATATGCACGAGAAAACATACTGCTTGTCCTATCTAACAGAGGAATACTTAAAAAATTTCAATTATGTGGCATCGCCTGGACTTTCACCAGATTTTCTTCAGGCCGATAAATGTAGTGGCGATTTGGATTTGGATGCAATGAATTATGCGTATGGGGAATTACAACAGAGTGCACTTGGTAGTAATGAAGCCGGATTATCAACATTTGTTGGATTAGGGTCTGCACAACAAGTTGATGAGGCACCAAAGCGTAAACTGCGCTCGTATCGCAGTGATGACGGTGATGTTTTGTTGGATAATTGTTTTTCAAGTGTGGCCAGTACAAGCTCAAGTGCATCCACGCCAGTGCATCCAAATGCTGCACATATAATTTATTTAAAGTCCATACAACCGTCATTAAATATTCCTCCGCAGACGAAAGATTTTTTACAAGGTGTACTCTCGTGGCGTCTATTACCGATGAATGCGACTCCAGCACCATCAATGATTTTCGGTGCGACACATTTAGCAAGGCTGATTGGTATGTTTGCATATAGATTAAATGTCCCCAAACTATTATGTTCCAACTTTCACATGGCAAAAGAGCCGATGTTTTTATTGCCAATTAATTTTTTTATACGTATAAAGCGCATCGTTTGAAAACGCTATTTGTAAAATCGTATGTGGCAGTACTATTGTCGTTTTAAACTGATGGAAATTTCATTTTCCCTGATTTACAATTTCAAACCGATTTGAGAGCACAAAGCGTATTATCATGAGCCCACTTTCAAATGGTTCGTTAACGTTTTCATTGTTTTCGAAGAATGTATAAATACTTGGCATGTTTAAAGCGCTTTGAAAAGCAGTTGTATGTCATATACTTATGTCATATTCGGGGCTGTCGCAGAAACCAAGTTGGTTTTACTTTTTGTCGGAATTGCAAACCAAATCCTTTTTGGTTTACCTATTCTTCGGATTTCTGCAAAACCGAAGTTTGAATTAGCTGTTTTGAGCATTTTGCAATCGCTTTATTGCACAATTTTATTGAATTCGAGTGTGTTTTGATTAAATATTAAATAAAACGCATTAAATAGACGTACATTAACAATTTTTCATTTATTTCGAGCATGCTTTCATCATGCTATCATTCCTTATCTAAAGAAATATTCAAACTGTCCGCAGTATTTTCTATTCTTGGCCTGTTTGAAGTGATGATAGTTAAAAATTGCGATATTTGGCGCTGATTCTGACTTCTCTTCCATTCATATCATTACATATCATCGACTGGACATAAATTAAAGTACGCTTAAAATGCGACATCCATCCAATTCGCCAAAATTCTGAAAATATTCTTTCGTGGTAGATGATTTTAATCAAACCAAGAGGTGATACAACCCATAAACGAATATTTAGAAGGCCTTCCGGATTCTCAATTCAGGGAAAATAGGAGGATCGTAATTCGTAAATAGGAGGATCATTGCAACAAGTTTATTAAACTGTAGGATAATACACTGAAACAATTGCCATTACACATCCGTCCCTTCATTTCTAACCAATTATGCAACCTGTTATTCGGTATAATTAATGTCTGTTATTATTTTCTTTTCAGTAAGACTACCGGAGTTTTTAAATGCATCAACAATGAGTAATGAGAAACTGAAGCTTCTACTAATACACTTGGATACATTTGTGCAGTAAGTATGTGCATAACTCCTTCTTGGCTTATGCTTTAGCCGGGGATTGAACCCACGACCTACAAATCAGAAGGCCAACGCATTAATCACTGAACTACGGCACCCACATTTATAACATTACGCGCATCACGGCACATTTTATATATACAACCTTACATTATTACCAACTGAATTATGTTGTTGAGAGTTTTGATTTCTTTGAGATAATACCCTAAAATTCGTTACCTCCGCAAATGATGGTAACGGTAAGCCGACTTTTGATATATATCTACACATGCAGGGTGTGAATCGAATATTTTTATATTAAATTTGTCTGAGTCGGGATCGAATTCACGACCTAAGACTTATGCCCAGAAGAACAACTAACCTACGGCACCCATAAATTGTTCTGTGTGTACCGCAGATCAGTTGATTAGCGCGTTGGCATTCTGTACATGAAATTGTGAGTTGAAACCATGACCTCGACCAGCTTAAGAAAAATGTATTCTATTTCCTCCATTTTTCTCTTGGTTTTTTAGGTATTTGGAATCACGAATGGAATTGTTTACTGACGAGAATTATGTTCAATCATCAACAGCACTAAAAACCACATCAACAAATAGTAACGATAGTAATACAACGGCAAGTATAAAAATAGATAGCAACGAAATAAAAGTAGAGCAAGAGCTAAAATTTCAACTAGAACTACAATCGAGGGGACAGCAACAGCTTGTAGATGATAATAAAGAGTCAAAAACATCAGCAACTACTATCGAAAAAATGGAAATAGCTACCATGGCGAATACAAATACTTCGACCGATCGTATAACTAGTTTTAGTTTTAATATACCAACAGCAACAACAACAGATACAAGTGCAACGACGAAATTAACATCAACAACCACACATTAAACCAACTAGACAACAAAAGTTTAAACTTTTGAAAAATGTTTCAACACTATAAACCTACAAAATAGTATTAAAACTTTGAAAATAAAAAGTGATTTGACTTAGAAAATGGCTACAGTCATAAATATAATAATGGTTATTGAAAAAGCAACCATAAGTTATGTCAGAGGAGCTCTATGTACCATAATATTTTCGGTTGGAGGAATTCTGACACTGAATTCATGTTACAAATATAATAAATAAAAATTTAAATCAATAGAGAATATATTCCATATCGCGACCGGGGATTAATGGCCGCCATACATTTTAACGACCCGTTTGATAAGGAGTCATCACACCAATGAGTGCCCTTACCGAAGTGTTGTTTTTGCCATCATAAAATGGCTTTAAATTAAAAGTTAATCGAATCGCAACTGAATTGAAACGTTCGTCTATTTACATGTTTAACTGTCAAATTTGCTGATTTTGTGCTTGACACTGTAAAGGTTTCAGGCGACAACAAAATACATGGGATTTGTGATTTTGCACTCCTGCTGTTACTTGTTCAATATGGTTTGGATGGTGTGATTTCCGCTAATATACCTGTGTATTTGTCAATATTTTGAAAGCTAATCAAGTGGTCGATATTATACACATCACGAAGAAATATATTATGAGCACAAAGCTATATCTGTATAAAAAAACACATAGTGAGGATATTGAGTAATTTAGTTATTATTTTCTCCCTAAGAGATGGTCTGCATCTATGCCTAGAAAGTTTAGAAAGAATATATAAAAAAAACGTAAAACTTCATTGCAAGCAATTTTTTATTCTTGTGATATACATCCATTTTATAGTTAACTATCACTAATTAACGTGAATTTTACAAAGCGATTCTGAGACTAAATCTAAGTCATTTATCATTTGTCACACATTCATTGCCCAATAACTCTTTAATAGAATCTAACGTTGCAGCATCTTTATCAATCACTATCACTTTGTTACGCGACTTACTCCCTTTTTCAAGGGAGACATCACTTTTACGTACTTTCAACACTTTTGAAACATACTTGACCAATTCCGCATTGGCCTCGCCATCTGATGGTGGTGCTGCTATTTGTACACTGACATCCTCTGTAGAAATGTTGGTAATACAATTTTGCTTCGCCCCCGGCTTAGCTAAAATTCGTATGAAAATATTTCCGTCTTTACCCACGAACACTGACTCATCTCGTGTTTGCAAAACTACAGAGTTCGCCTGTATTTTTTTCTTATTCTTTGACATTAAATTTGTAGTGATACCATAAATTTTTTTCATTCAATATATAAAAAAACGGCGAAATTTCCACAATACACAGAGCAGTGTTTCTTATTGAAAAGTATAAAAAATTAATTTGTCAACGTTCATCGTATTACCTATTTTTGGTATTTTTTTACAAAATCACACACCTAAACACAAGTCCTCAATTCAAATGCGCTACAACCCCATGAGAGACATACCACTGCAAAATTCCCACCAAAATTGTTCACCACAGCATTTAATATATACATGCGCAGCATAATTATAAAGGTAGAGCAATAATGCCGTGGTTATATTACTAATCAATTGAACGCCAATTATAGCGATCATTTTCCGTTCACCAATTTAGATTGTTGGGTGATTACACATGATTGTCGAGACAGAGGTGTAATATTTTATCAAAATAATTGTGTTGGGTATCGCGCTGAATGATTTGATAAAAACAGCAACCATATATGCTGAAGATGTGTGTTTTTGCATCGGTAATCATAGAAGTGTACTGGGAAAAATAATTGAGTTAATAGAAAAAGTATCATCGAAAAATCAACAAAAAAGAAAACGATCAAGTAAGATAAAAAAATGGAGAAAAAAAAACCAAATACAAACAGCTCTTTCAGATTCCTGACAAAGGAATTACAACATAACGACTTGTGGGCCTTCAAAAATTACATAAGGATGACCGATGCAAAATTACAGAACATCCTGCGGCTCATTGAAAAGGATATAAAAAAAAGTGAAACGCCAGTTGGAAATGCAATACCGCCAGATCAACAACTGGCATTGTTGGTGTCAATAGTTGTCAACTATTTCCTATATGGGCTTCAAAGAACTGAAATTTTGCCCAGATATCATGTTTTGCTATATCGCTAGCAATTTTAGACAATTGCTGTTGCATAGCATCTAAGGACTGTTCCCGTTTTTCCCGATTAGAATAACTTGGATTTCTTTTATCCCACAAGCGTTCATTAATTTGCAGCAGAGTAATAAGTTCTTCTCCACTAACGTTTTTGGATTGTTATATTCACAAAAATAAACTCTATAAGATGTAAGGGGCGGAAAAATACGTTCGTAATCAATTAAAAATACGACCTTTTCACTTCAGCTTTCAGCTCACGAACGTTCGTTGGTGAGTTTACCTATACACATGTTAACCGAACGAACGTTCGTAACCGATAATTCGCAACCACGAGCTCGAAATATATTCGTTTCGTATCTTTCTTACTCGCTATAAATTGTGAATGAATAATCTCGAGCAGTGATTAGCTGTGAGATATATCGTATCGTTCTCCATATCCTGATGCGAGGCAATTTATTATTATTTTTTCATTGGCAATCTACTTTCCAAAAAGATTCTGTGTAGAGTATTTAGAAATATTTTGTCATACCTTTCCTTTTTCTCTATATGAAATTGCATGACAAAACTGGTGAAACTAACCTGATTGATGTCGCGAACAACAATCAGAACTATTTGGCATGCAAGTGTTAATTTTTCATTTTGAATTGAAATCAATTTTGTTATTATTGGCTATCAAATGATTGGCTCCATAACCGCATCATTATTACAAGAACATTCAGCATTAGATGCTTAATTTTTTGCTATTCTGCTCTATCGTGTGTGTCGATAGATATCATTTCATGATATGTACTTGTTAATTGTCGCCATTACAAGGACATCAAGGCAATAAGGAATAATTTTTTAATTTATACAAAGAATTAGTTGGGAATATACCAAATGCAATAAAACTACAAAATGGACAATCCAGAACGTTTGGAATGAATGAAGAACAAAACCAATACATATAGAAATACTTATTTTAAATTTATATAACATATCTTTATTTTCAAAATGAAGTGTATATATAATCCTACTATATTGCCTCTAATTATAAATACTGATCATCAGCATTACAGTAACATTGTACGATGGAAATAACTCGACAATCGCGCAATTTTTTATTACAATCGAATTCACTGAGTAATTTCCATCGCACATTTAAAGTTTGACCTTGATTACGCCTTATGTGGACGTCGCCGATGAAAATTTTTGACTTGTTATATTTGCAAAAATAAGCTCTTTACGAATCAATTTATTATTTTTTTCTTGCGAGGGCGTGCCAATCTGCACCTATACCCAAAATTTCGACATCCGCGTCTGAATCAATGATGTTCATCAACTGGTATATTTTTGAGTGCTGGTGAATGTTAAAACCAAATTAATAACATTATACTACTTGTTAAATCGGAATAAAAACTGCTAGTTATCTTTACAATATGATACAATTTCAATAATCATTATTCCGCTTGATACCAATTGCTATAAATTTCGACTATTTAACCTTTAATCCTTTTGTACATGTGGAGGCAATGCTATATCGAATACTATTGGTGCGTTATTGGGTAAATAATTTATGTCACATGTTGAAGAATTAACATAAATAATGTTGCCATCCGAAGTAATGCCATAGCCTTCATGAACATGGCCAAATATATGGTACTTTGGTTTCACACGCCTCTGTACAGTTGTAAGTAATTCAACACAACCGGCACGTACACCAGAACAACACAGATCACCGTGTCCCACAGGCGGTGTGTGAGTAATCAAAATATCGACATTTTCCGGTATAAGATTCCATTTTTCGAGACACGCTTGCCCTCGGGGAAGATTAAATGCCCATTTGCAAAACTCCGGTTGCCATGGACTACCATATATGCGTATTCCCCATATTACTAGCAATTCGTCTTCAATATATGTGCAGTTAGTAAGTACATCGCGTATATTTTGTGTTTGTACAGCACTTTCAATATTTTCCTTTGCATTACCGAGTGTTGGCAAATCATCTAATATTCTCATACCGGTGTGCTTTGTTCTATCATAATAAAATTTACATAAATTAATAGCCGACATTATTGTTCCTATTACGAATGGCAATTTCACTTAGTTGCGTTGCCTGAACACACAGCTTGTCATTAGCTGTTGTCTAGGTCATTCAAATTAAAGCACCTTTCGAAAATGCGAATTAGGCAACTAAGTTTAGTTGCCATACATAAATGTTAAATCATCATACTTACCTCTCTACATTTTTATTTTGAAATGGATGTATAAAGGATTTATCGAAGCTAAGTTCATGATTGCCAGCAATAACAATTTTATGTTTATGGGGCAAAGTACCAATCCAGTTATTAAATTCAACTACCTCTTCTAATTGTCCACATTTTGTAAAATCGCCTGCATGTATGAAGATATCTCCGTCTGGTATATCGAATTTAATATATGGAGTTAAAGAGTGCGTGTCGCTCATGCAAACAATGCGTGCTTTATCGAGCGCTACTCCCCCTTTGGGAGGTTTCATGTTAATTTTTATAACTCGCTGTGACTTGGAAATTTCTTTCCAAGCAGATGTTGCGTCATGAGTTAACGGATGGATGGGAATATCCATTTTCTTTTTTACTAATCGAGGTTGTCTAGTTAATAGTAATAAATTAGTTAAATTTATGATATGGCTAATACAAATGCTTTCTGCAATAACAATAGTTGATACAAGCAGTTGTTTTTTGATAATTGTACAATTGTCTTCTTCCAGGACATAAATGTAGAATACGATACCCTATTGGAAAACATAAATTGCGTCATAATATAGAGCCTATTCTTGTGAAGAATTTTGACAAAACACTTTTTGTCAATCAGTTGGACGAATTTCCAAATTTTGAAGATCTCAACAGCTTTGGTATAATCGGAAATTTGAACCGCGCCTTAAGTGGGCGTCGCCGACAATCATTTTTGCTAGTTTTGTTTACAAGTATAGGCTCTACGTGACGCAGTTTCTTATTTTTTTTTTTCATTAGAGTGTCGAAAATTTTACATTTGTTCCATGTAAGTTCCACTATCACAACTTTTTAATAGGTGTCGGTTTCTTCCAATGCAATTTGGACATATGTATCTGCTTGGCAAATTAACTTACGATTTGTTACGTATTATGTCTTATATTCATTTTTTGGTTCCATCAGCTTTGTAATTTTGCACCTTAATAATTCGGTTAGATTTTATTTAATCACAATAAACAAATTTAATTTAATTTAATTTTATCCACATTTTTAAATGTCAATTTGATGAAGACATGATTTGGGTTCTCTTGTTAGCTGTAAAAGTGGCGATGACACTATCAATAATATCGAAAGTTTTATTTTCAAGCTAGTATCGATAGTTGTTAACCAATACCGATACTCTCGATTGTGAAATACATATTTCAAAACTTGCACATACTGTAGTTTTATTAAGTTGTGTGTTCACGGAAATTTAGGTAATACCAGTTCCCATGGCAACGAAAACAAGTGGCTTTTTAACATTATTGTCCCTTCCCAACGGTATTCTCCTCTTCTTTTTCAACTTACTCGTTTTCAGTTGACATCTTTTAAATTTGGTGATTATAAGTGATTTTTTTTTGAAAATACATAACTGATTCCATCAAATTCTTTGAGAACCCACTAGCGGTAAAAGGTGGACGCAACCTTAGTATTCTGTGCATATATATGTATACACACACGTATGCATAATTTTCTTGCGAAATTGTAGTCAATTGCAAAGTTATTAATTTTAGGAGTATGTTTTTTAATGTGTTTTTCGCGATTATTATGAAATAAAGTTTGACAGTTCTTACAAGGCGAAAACACACTGGTTTTCAGAAATTATTACGATTAAACTAAAAGCCACTTATTTTCGCTGCCATGAGTACGAGGTATTAAATAATATTTGCATTTTTCAATTTTGTTGAATTTATGAGAACTACACATCTAACATATAAGGGGCCCAACAGCTTTGTTTAGTTTATACAAACAAAAAACAATTACTTCCAAGAAGAATTTTACTTCATTACTTTTACTTTTATTTTAGAATCACAAGTGTAAACCAAGGAAATACTAACTGAAAATGTGCAGCTTGAAAAAGAAAAAGAGAATACCGTGGGGACTGGCATAATAAAGTTTGAAAACGTGTCGTGAAACCACTCGCTTTCGCTGCCGTGGGGACATGGTATACGCAAAATCATTACAAATAATCAAATTCAATCAGAAGAATAAAAAATCAAAAATAATAACAATAATCAAAATAAATCAACAATTATCAAATAATTGAAAATAATTTACTTTAAAAAATTATTCTTCAAATTCAGTTTTGTTTTTTCATTAATCAGATGTAATATCGATTATTTTACGATTTTTTAGCAACCTTAAACATTAAAACTCAATATTCCGTATGTTAATATATTAATGCATACTTTTTCTTTCTACTACTAATATTTTAATTTAAAAAGGCAGCGCTGACGAGTAATCAAAAATGGGCAGAGAGTAATGCTGCAACTAGCCACCGACGTAGCGTACGTACGTACCGCCCGTACGTACGTACCGCCCGTACGTAAGAACATACAAAATTGCATTGATTTTCTCCGCTACGAGCAACGTCTACGTCACCGTCATACGGTGGTGAGTTTTCGTTAACACGACATTCCCATAAGATAGGTCGTGTCAGCTGACACGTTCTACGTTTTTACGTCGGTGGCTAGTTGCAGCATAAAGCAATAACAACAATAGGTGGTGAACTCACGGATAGAATGCGTGTGACAAAACACATATATAAAATACTAAATTTGCGAAGAGAAGAGTCAGATTCCCTTCTTTAGTATTCTTTGATCTGCCGTATTCAATTTGTTGACACCATAACTCAAAAGTAATAAAGGAAATTCATCTTACTCGAAAGAAATCTACTTGCTCGAAAGCCTATATTGCGAGTAAGACATCATGTTCCATGCGGATTGCGTTCTTATAAAAGATATTAAACCAGGGCTGAAAAATATTAATGTTATTTTCATAGTCCTGGAGATAGGTACTGCTACTGTAACCAAAGAAAATCGGGAAGTTCGTAATTTTAAGGTAGGCGATCACACAGCTTGCATCAATGTCTCGATTTGGGATGAACCAGGAAAGCTTATATCGCCTGGTGACATTATTAAATTGACAAAAGGATATGCGTCAATATGGCGGCATTGTTTAACGTTATATTCTGGCAAAAACGGGGAAGTGTATAAAATTGGAGAATTCTGCATGACGTTCAATGAGCAAATAAATATGAGCGAACCTAAGCGGCCGGAACAACAAACACCACAAGTATTGGGCATGGTTGGTATAAATACTCAACAGATACCTAACACTAGTACAGTAATGACTCTTGGTGTAATGCCTTCTGCAAGTTCACAGCAGCAACAAATCCCGACAAGTGGAAATAACAATAGTAACACGACTCAAAGAAATATGTCTGTACCTGGAAGTGGTGTAATACAGCAGAATGTTGCAGCAGCCCTTGCGAAAGGCGGTAGCGGCCAGCAAGCAGGTACCGGGACCCAAAAGTCACAAATAATGATTGGTGTTTCTGTTAATAGCGGTGTTCAAGGAACTTCGTCAACTTTAAGTTCAAGTAGCAGTACACAGCACATACAGCAAGCAAAATCTAATCGCGGTGGGCGTAATAATGCTACAAGGGCTAGTAATATTAAATCTGATCGTAGATAAACAAAGCTTACAGAATTTAGGAATAAGACTTGAGAGCTTTAAAAAATTGTATGTTAAAATATACAAAATAATGGTATTTTTAAATTTGTACATAAATTCTTTATTTGAAATAATCATTTGGTTGACACAGTTCCAAGATGTGGCTTGGCAATTTGGCACCCTTAATGCCAAAAACCAACTTTGGTCTCACAAGATACACAATAGTGCGCAATTCGAAATCGCTCGGATGCAGAACAGTCGCGTCTCTTGAATCGATAGAATCCAAATATACTGTATCATCAATATAAAGTATATCGATCATACTAGTAATAGCATCACGCAGTACACAATTTGATACAAATGCATCATAATCATCACCAATGGAACCGTTTATGTGGAGGTTGGTTACATATTCATCTGTAAATAAAGTTCATGGTGATTACACACATCGGTTATTTGGTGCAATTAGACGTTGGCCCGTAGTTATAGTCAAAGTCAAGATAGTATTAAATTTAGAATCGACTGGTTTGACAGGTTTTCCATATAAAAACCTGTAAAAAAATCAGTCAAAGAGCCTATTCTATTGAAAATTATCTTAAGTTTGACTATAACTATGGGACATTGAATATTGAATATTATTTTGCTCAAAAGGAAAATAAATCCCATATTTTCTCAATGTTCCTTCTGCAGTATGGCTGTGAATATCAAATTGGTATGGCAAAATTAATATCTAATTTATATATCCTTTGGATATACTGTACATCACATTGATACATAATTAATATGGATTTAAACTGCCTATAGCCCCTTGAGTGATTAGTATGACTGATCTTGGCTGATTCTATGTGTGCTTATTATTTCGGTAATATCACAAATATTGCAGTTGTGGTTGACAATTTTTAAATACAATATCATAGGGAAGGTCTGTTGTGGCACATTACGTTGGGATATACTTAATACGGCACTTGCTTAGTTAATTTAAAAAATGACAGTTTACCAATCTTCACATGGAGGATAAGGTCCAATTTTTCAGTACAAGTTTAAACTAAGTTTACGTAAATGGAGTTTAAATTTACTTATTTTAAACTGCAGCAAGAATAGATGTACTGTGGTGCAAGAAGGAACAACTGATAGTTTAATCTTATTTTAACCTAGATTGGGCGTTGAAATTTAGTTTAAATATACTACGTCCAAATTTGACTGAAAAGCTGTAATTTGAGTTTAAACGACAAATAGGTATATTTTAATCACTCTTCATGAAAGCAATTTGAAGTCACAATTTGAAATTTCAAAACTAAACTAAATTGAAATATAAAAACTAAACATTTCCCATTTTCGGTCGAAATTACTCAATAACCTCGAAAAGTTCAGGTTTGGGATGTTTACGTAAACATAGTTTAAACCTGTTTTAAACGTATACTGAAAAACTGGCCCTAAGACCACTTCCATTGTGTGTAGAAATATGATGTCTTTGTCCTTCCATTCAGATCCTTATGTATTAATAATATTCACCCTTGAATAGGAACATCCCACTATTATTACCGGCTTTGGTAGATAATGGTATGTTGGTCACCTGCATTTCAATTTCGCAAGAAAACCAATGCAACCGGGTTATTTTCATTAAGCTCGTACTTATAAATATGTTCGCGCTATTAAACACATAGTAGTTTCATAGTACTGATGGGCAATGCTGCGAAGCGTTGCGTTATTGCGTTTATACCCAATGTTGCGTTACATGCAGTGATGCACTTTCTAGTAAAGTTGTAAACAGATTGACAAAGGCTGCAACATTGCAACACGACGACAAGATGACGTCTGCAGCAAAAATTTTACAATCGGTACGAACTGAACACGGTGACGGCAACATTAAAAATTCATTAAAACGCATTTTTCAAAAATGAAACAATTTCATAAAACGTTTCACAAATCAATTCATTTTCAGTAGTTCGACAAAAAAAAAACCAAACTAGCTAAATCAGACACATTCTTAATGGTAGATGCGATACTTCTACTGCTGATAAACTTACATCGTTAAATTGGTAAAGTGTAAAACAACATATTTTATTTCACTTTGAAATTCATTTATAATATTAGACAAGGGAACGTGCCGAATTATTTAAGGGGACAATTTAAATTATGTAAATCAAACAAATTCTCACATTATAAGAGAAAGAAACCATTTTAGATCACTATTTTTTCGTACTGAGATAGACAAGCAAACCCTATTCTATAAGGGACTAATAAGTTTTAATGGATTGCCTGAAGCAATAAAATACTGTGTTAATATAAACGAATTTAATCGAAGGCTGTATCAGCACTAAAATTTTAGCATTAAGATAAATTTATATTGTACAAAATGTAAACGTATGTATACGATCTCAAAGACCGAAAAAAATAAAGAAAGAAATAAATAAAATTATTTCAGTGTTTGTAATTACTTATATATCATTTTGTTGAAGTCGACTACACCACCAATTGTCGTCATGATGCAATGTCGGAGTGTTAGTCAAAACGCGCGTCTACATAAGAAAGTTATGCTATCTAAATGTTGAAAGTTGTTGCAATGTTTCAGACACAGTCAATCTGTTTAGTACTTAAATCTGGAAGTCCACACATGCGTTCTATGTTTTATAGCATCCTACGCATCTGTCAAAAAAGTAGAATCAAAGTAGTTGTATGCCAAACTGATCAATCTAAACAAAAGCACGCTATGGAACTCCACGCAATTGCCATTTTATATATACCTAGACAAAGGCTCGGCAAATAGCTCTATTGTTTTTCATATATTTTTAAATTCAACGGAAAAATATTAACCTGATCCCCACAACCTACATAGCGCAATGTCAAAATTGGATGTTGATTAAGCTCTGCGTCAATGCGTGCCGTATTTCGTTACAGTTAATACAAAATGAGCTCTGTTTGACAGAAACGCCACGATGTGCCCGTTTGTTTAGATTGATATGCAAGGATAAGCTTCAACCTTTCACACAGTACGCTCGATAGAACCTTTTATGGGGTCTCCTTTCTTATGAATGGAACATAAAGCACGGAACCTTCAATCATCGGACATCCTTTCATACGCACTCTTGTGTAAGTACGCACATAAGAAGTACGCATCGTGTCACGATGCTTGATGTAAGCCCAAAGTTGTATTAGTTGTGCAGAGGTGAAATTGAAAATTGAAAACGAAGTGCAAAAGCACCAATGTATTTGTAATAAAGCGGACATTGTTTTTCTCAAGCATTTTTACGACTTTTGATCCTTCTTTGAGAATAAACATATGCATTTATGCTTAAAACATACTTTTTATGGGTTTTCATTCATTTCATTTCATTTCTATCCTCAGTCAATCATTTCGATTTACTATCATTACTATCATTTTGATTTACAGCGTTATCGTATTAGTAGTATTTGTGCACACAAATTCATTTTACGCACGAAAATAGAAAAAGTTCAACTTTTATACGTTCAAATACTTTTACGCGCGTGCTTATGGAGTTCATTCCATAAGACCGCGTATTTACTACTCTGCTGTCAAATGCACGCATACGCCTACGCGTGCATTGGAGTTATACTTTAAGGTTCAACTATAATATCCATATGTTGAATAATCGCACTATAAGAAATTGTAAAATTTCTAATGCTTTGTACAAACTATTGCGTGCGCGAACACTCCTAATGAATTATCACGAACGAGCAAATAGCAATGTGTATGTGTAGCTAAGCGGCACAAAGTTGTAGATTACATCGTACCGAACTATATCAGGACAGTTTGAGTGCACCTTAATCATTAAACGCCGCCAAGTATACGAAAAGAAGACTGAAGAGAATAATAATAATAATAAGAATCTTGAAGCGAAATTTAATAAAAGTTGAGCCGTAGATTGTGTGATGCCAGTTCGATCTGCTAATTCAATACGTGCTAAAAGTTTGCTTCGAGACAATTGCGAGAAACAAGCCAGTAGTGTAAATATATTATATTCCAGAATGCCCAACATTAAAGTGTTTTCGGGTACCTCACATCCCGATTTAGCTCAAAGGATTGTCGACCGTCTGGGTATCGATTTAGGCAAAGTGGTGACGAAAAAGTTCAGCAATTTGGAAACGTGGTAGGTAGTGCGTGATACATTCTTACTGAATCTTTAAATATTTTGCAAATTAAACATTTTATCTTATTTTTGAATTGCAATAGTAAGTGTGAAAATGTAAAACGAGTTGAGATTTCTTTTATTTATTTTTTATATATTACTTAATATGCTTTCAAAATTTGAAGTACTTCACATCCTCGTGTAATTTTGGGCAATGTAAAGTGGAAACCCATGTTTTTAATAGTGAAATAAAATTTCGAAATATTTGCTAAGGTTTAAGTCTCTTATTTCTTTGAGAATGAACAATCAGTCAGTTATTGTAAATTAAGCTTAGTGACATATAGTTTCAAGAGAATGGTGGCACGTGCAATATAGCTCAAAGAGAATGTGAAATAGTAGTCTTGTGAATGTCTGTCTGTCTTGTCTGTTTGGGTTATTAACTTCTATTAATATTAGCCGTGATTTATTTGAGTTAATCCGCGATGTCTATCCCTACTTAGCTATTAGTTTAGTTGTGGATAAAAATTAATAATGTTACAATGTAGTGTGCTATTTGTTATTGAAAAATAGCCGAATGGAAAGATATGGTTGAGCAAGAAAGAATATCTATCCGCAATTAATCCACAATGCTAGTGCTAATTTCAATTATATATAAAAAATTTGACATCATTGTGTATAAGCGTCAATTAAATCACGGCTTTATATAGAATTTTAATTGACATTTTACTTAATCTTATATTCACATCGCCTATGTGAACGGAACAATTGCAGAATAGTACGCCCTGAGGAAAAAAGTAACAATAAATTGCATCTTAGAAAGCATATTTTTGTGAACATAATGAATCAAAGATTTTCGGCGAAAACGTCTATATAAGGCGAGGCTGAAGGTCGAAATTACTCCAAATTTGCAACATTATTTACGATATGAGTTTCAACAGAAAGTGTCTTTGATAACTTTTCACTGATAACTAATATTTCATATAAATTAATTACCTTTTGAAAGTTTTGAAGAAAAAAAAAACATTATTTCTTGTATAAATATTTTTTAAAGGTTTTTTTTTTTATAAAATACCCATATTCTATTAAACATTTAAGTTCACATGTTATATAGTACTTCCTTCAAATAGTATAGAACACATATTTAAATAAAATTATTTTTATATATAAAATCATTTTTATATATTTTTAATATTTTGTTTAAAATTCATACTTAACTAAGCTTTTCACCCTGTTCAAATACGGATTCGCAACTAAGAGACAAGTAGTTTAGCATTGAAGTCTGTTTTGCGTGGGCTTCGGACGGGTTTTAAAAAACAATCTGAATTCGGCTCCGAGACCAACAGTATTTCTGCGTTGAATTTTTGTTTGCATGGGCGATCTTCGTCCGGGCTTTTAAAAGTTAACCCTCATAATTTGGAATTATGCATTGACATTTCTATGACAAAAGTTGTGATAAATGATTTTATTACGTTTTTATTTTGTGAAAGTTTAATTCTAACTCAACCTTGTTCCATTACTGGATTATGTCAAGAATAATTACAACACTTATATTGTGCTAACTACAATACTTGGTTATGCATTTTGTGGTTCCGAAAGTAAACGTAAATAAGACACTCTTCTGTTTAGAATTTTGATCAAATTTTTATTTCACTATAGTGTTTGGGCCTTGCCTTGTACCTTGGTTGTTTGTTTTGATGTTGGCACTTCAAATTTTAAATCAACTGGCAGTCTTAACTCGTTTCCTAAAATTGTTATTTCTGGGTTATTTCAAACTGCCGTCGATGATTGCAAGTCCAGAAACAAACCGCCTATACTAGGAACACAATCCTAGAAACTTCTTAATTGATAAAAATGAAAGCAGTCTTCTTAAATAGTAAACATAACAGAGACCAAATGGCATCACTGTGAATTGCCATATACCTTGATACTGAAATACTGAAAGCTGTTTACTCTTTGTCCTCCCGTGTACAGTCTACAGTTGCCAGTAGCCACTTTACTGATCAAAAGTTTAAAGCCACTTCGCACCGATCGTGTCTCAGGAATGTCATCGATTCTTGGAAATTGGAATTAATTCGTGGTGCTTGACGAATTGTCTACTATTTTTTTATTGGATGAAAAGAACATTTATAGTTTAGAGGAATGGAACATATTGCGTAGCCTCAATTTATGCCGTGATTGCCGTAGCGTAGTGGTTAGTGCGTTGTCCTTCTGATCTGTAGGTCGTGGGTTCAATATCCGGCTAAAGCATAACAAAATTTTATATCCAAAAGAGTTTTCTCTCGAACTGTGGCCAATTGGCAATTTTTCCGGTAGTAACAGTTTGCCAAAAATATTTCTTAAAAGAGCTCTGTAACAAAACTAAGGGTTATGCCGTTGGGAACCGTATAATATAAGTAGGTCCCTTCTACTTCTGTCTACTTCTGTTACTTCCGCAAAAAATTAGTGAAATCTATTCTGAGAGGCTATTGACTTCTCATTCAGGAAATCGTGGGGACTGGTGCCTCCTTAACTAGAATAGTGCTAACTATTATTACTGATAGACCCTTATAGACGTCGGCCCAAAAAAAAATTTTTTCCGACTCTTTTTTTCGGAGCTTTCACGCTCATAAGGAATACATAAAATTATCACAAACGATCCGAAAACCTTCAGAAATTAAGATCTTTTTCTACTAAACTGTATCATCAGAAAGAGATCTAAATAACTTTCAGAAAAGAGTCTTTTCTGATAATTTTTTTGTGCTCTAAAAGTTATCGAACGAGACTTTATTGAGGCCTTTTTAGTACTCGAGAGTAATTTAAGATCATGTTTAGGAGTGCTTTGAAAACGATATCTAATGTCACACTTTTATGAATCATTTTCCTAAGCGCTCATATTTTCGTTTGCTGGGTTATTAGAATAATAACATTGGATAACTATACGAGGTATTCTGAGATTTACATAAAACGTATATCAAAACTTATTTCATAATACGTCATAATCGAGTGCTTATTTTTTTCTTTACTTCTTCTTCTTTCTGTAAATATTGCAAATTTGTTGCTTTCTTGACTTCTTTATTCGTAAGAGCATACGAGAAACTCTCCGTGATTGCGTTGCTTTAATAATTATACCATGGAATAATAGCACAAAATCGGACGTTACGAAACATCAAAAAAAAAAAATGGGGGCCAACCAAAACTTTTTTTCAATTTCAAACAACGAACTTTTAGAAGAAATGAAAAATTGGTTTTCAAAGTAACAAACTGACAGTTCATGGCAGGCAATATTTGTCAAGATATTTGTTCTCCATTAGCAATATATTGCTTGATAACATTATCAAGATAAAAACGTTTGCCTGTGGAAACGCCCTGTTACAGTTAAACAAACGAATGACGTTTTCTTTTTTATGTCATTGTGATAATAAAAATGCTATGCGCAGTGATATGCGTTCCATATAACCGCTTTTGTAAGATTTTGTTTAAAAGGCTATTTAATTTTGTGGTTGTTAAAGCTCAGTGGTTAGTGCGTTGGGATTCGGATCTGTAGGTCGTGGGTTTAATCACCGGCTGAAGTACAACTGTAATATCGAAAATATTTTTCTTACGAACGGTGCCCACCTGTCGGCAAGCAATTGACAATTCTTCCGAAAGCTTCTAATAGAATTCTGTGTCAAAGTTCAGAAAAAGTGATGTCACGAGGGTTCTGCCGTTTGGAACTGGCTAAAATAATACTGTTCAAAATTTAACACGCACAGCAGTACTGGAAGAGAAGCCAAAGAGTCCTACGGGGCTTATGTACCGGTTATTGTCCAAAGAATTACTGAATTAATACTTTATTTTATGTAGAAAATCGAACACAGCATAGAAATAATCGAACAGAAGAAGAACAGATTTAATTGCTGGGTGTCAAACGTCTCGCAGTGCAATTTGTCCTCGCATTGTACTGGTATAAGCTAACCTAACTTAACCTACTAATTTATTTTAAGACTTATTCTAAAGAACACTTTAGTTGGTTAAGGATACATAATTTTGCAAATATACTCAACATTTGAATGAATGCATCAAAATATTGTTCTGAGCGTAACATGATTCGAATATACTATAGTAGACCATTTAATTTAAATTTTTATAAGATTGTTATTGTCGAATTTGGTTTTTTCTTTAAAATTTCTTGATTTATTTCAAAGTGTGGAAATAGGCGAATCAGTACGCGGAGAAGATGTTTACATCGTACAATCAGGTTCAGGCGAAATCAACGATAACTTAATGGAGTTGCTGATTATGATCAATGCTTGTAAAATTGCATCAGCATCTCGAGTGACAGCTGTAATTCCATGTTTTCCCTATGCCCGCCAAGATAAGAAAGATAAGGTGAGTCTATTTGTCCCCGTTTGTGCTCATCCGTAATTTTATAAGTTGTTAGTAATAAATTTTATTTTGTCTATTGCGAAATGTATGTAATATCTGTGATTACATTGATCGCACACTATTGTCCTTACCTCAATGTGCTATTAATCATACCTATATATAAATTTAGGAAGGCAAGTAACCAGTTAATTCACAGGGTATATGATGAGCTGACAACAGAGTTGTAATTATAGGAACTTAACGTGGCAGCAAATAATGTTAATAATGCTAACAAAGTTAATAGAGAATCTGCAATTGAAATAATTATTTCGAAAAAAGGAATTATTGACATTTACAATAGCGCGAAGTCGAGAACACTCGCTGCGATACATCATATGCTCATTTACAATAGCGCGAGGAATTGTAGTAATAATTTGATTCGAGATGAATCAAATTATTACTAACAATAACAGCAATTTTTTTCTCTTGCTAGGAGTCCCCAAATATTTTCTATGGGGTTAAGGTCTGGAGAGCAAGCTGGCCATGTCATAACTTGAATGCTATTGTCATTAAACCACGAATTAGTCGCGCGACTAACATGAATTCTTGCGTTATCTTGCTGAAAAACCCAATAGTCAGCACTTTTTCTTCGTATGAATGGCAATAAATTCATTCGTAACACATCGATGTATTCCTCTGAGTTCATGTGAGTGCTGGGGAACGCCAGTTCCAACATTCCATCAGCACAAAAAGCTCCCCAAACCATTAAACTGCCTCCACCAAAATTACGTTTGGAAAAAAATTGGCGATCCTTTCGCAAATCACGCCAATATGTGTCAAAACCATCTGGACCATCCAAGTTTCATTTTTTCTCATCAGAAGAAATGACCTTGGCGAAGTTGGTTTGCATATTTTTTCGAGCAAATTCAAGTCTTGCTGCTTTGTGGCGTGCTAATAGACTAGATGCCGATTTCAATTTTTATCGACAAATACGCCCAGAGGATCCGAGTACTCTGTGAACAGTCCATTTAGACACATTTAGTCCGCAATCATGGGCGATTTGTGCAGCGGTCTTCATCGAATTGCTTGCACTTTTAATAATGCAACGCTTATTTTGGTCTGACAGCTCGCTTTTGGGTGCACCTGTTTTGTTTTTTCCATATTCCTCAGGATTACGTAAAAAATTCCGAACAACAGCGTCAGACCGCTTCAGCTTTTCAGCAATTGCACGCTTGCTATAGCCTTCTGCAAAATAAGCAAGAATTTTTCCTTTTTCAGTGTCAGATAAACCTTTACCTCGCGTCGGTATCAGGAACAACGTTCAAATAAATTATCCATAAATTGATCTTATTATCAATAGATGATAAATCAAACTAATTATAATTTACTTATTGCGTTTATAGTTATGCTCCGGCTAAATTCCATCAAAAGAAAATAACGGTACTTACTGTGATTGGTTGCTGCTATTTTTTGTTTATTCATCTTATTCTATTAGTTCGGAAAATAGATACGCTTTGCTTTCAGGTGATGAAAGTGACGAAAATATTATCTCCAAGAAAAATTTCAAACCCCCACCCATTTTCTTAAGAGAACGCAACTCAGATAAGTTGATTTCTAGAATTACAAGTCTTATAGGACCAAAGAATTTCCACGTTGTTCCTATTCGCAAAGGCCAAATTGAGGAAACGAAAGTGCAAATCTACAGCGAAACTCATTATCGCAAAGTAATTGCGGAATTTGATGCTGTAAAAAAGAATTACTACACATATCAGCTAAAAAGTAGTAAGGGCTTAATCGTTGTACTCAAAGGCGTCGAACCCAACGTTGACATTAACGAAATCAAACTTGCCCTTCAGGAAGAAGGGTTTCAAGCCAAAACAGTATTCAACATTCTCAACAAGAGCAATATACCTCAACCGTTATATCGTATTGAGCTTCAGCCTGAAACAAAACCCCTAAAAAAAGGTGAAGTACACCCCATATATAAAATTCGATATTTATTGCATCGCAAAATCACAATCGAAGAACCCCATAAGAGAACTGGACCTCCTCAGTGCAGTAACTGCCAAGAATATGGACATACTAAGACATATTGTACCCTGCCAGCTGTTTGTGTGATTTGTGGAGATCTCCATAAATCAAACATATGCCCAAAATCTAAAGGCGATGCTAGCATGAAAAAATGCAGCAATTGTGGAGGTAATCACACCGCAAATTATAGAGGTTGCCCAGTATATACAACCCTAAAGCTAAATTTCTCCGCTAGCAATCAACCTCTAAAACCAGTTGAGCAAACTCAGATATCCAACTCAAGTAAGAGACAAAATATTGATGCAACACAATTCTCTGCAATCCCAAACAAGAATCAAACCAATTCATACGCTAGCGTGTTAAAACAAAACCCACACCAACAAAGCAATGTAAATAATGACCATAAACACTCACTGCCCACCCAACAGCCAAGTACCCTTGAACATTTGCTTCAAACATTAATTCAGAATATGAACCAATTCATGAACTCAATGCAAACAATGATGCAAGAAATAATGAAATATCAATCGATGTTACTCCAAACATTGCTATCCAACCCATGAGTTCCCTCAAGATATGCCACTGGAACGCCAACGGCTTAAGCCAGCACCGTTTGGAGCTAATTCAATTCCTTGAATCCAGCCAAATCGACATAATGATGATATCTGAGACCCATTTCACTGACAAAAATTGCTACCAAATACCATATTACAAACTGTACACCACAAATCATCCGCATGGTAAGGCACGCGGAGGAACTGCCATATTGATAAAAAGCAGAATAAAACATCATGTTCTCGAAGATTTCAGTAGCGTCTACTTGCAAGCAACATCTATATGTCTGGAAGAATACATCTTTAAGCTAGTAATATCTGCGATATACTGTCCCCCAAGATACAGTATTACCGAACAGCAATATAAAGAATTTTTCTCAACTCTTGGTAGCAAAATCTTGGTTGCTGGCGATTTCAACGCCAAACACACTCACTGGGGCTCCCGCTTAATAACTCCAAAAGGCAGAAGATTATGTTCAATCATCACTAACCATGGCTACGATGTTATTTCAAATGGTCAACCGACATATTGGCCGACGGACAAGAGGAAAATACCCGATCTCATAGACTTTGGAGTCGCCAAAGGTTTGCAGATGGAAAATATCTCCACAGAGTGTAATTATGATCTATCATCTGACCACTCACCCACGGTAATATCTATAAAATCACCAAGCCCCCAAGGTAATTGCGTTAGAAAGAAAATAGACTGGTTAAAATTCAAGAAATATATAAATTCCCATCTTCCTCTGAGTACTGTATTAAGAAATGGACACGATGTAGACTCAGCACTCGAAAAATTCAACCAGCTACTCTCATTAGCTCTCAACTCAGCCACCTGCACAAAGGTATGCAAGCAATCAAACTATAGCCCATACACACCAGCCGATATTGAATTGCTAGTAAGACAGAAAAGAAGACTCCGAAGACAATGGCAAGAATTCAGATCACCGAATCTGAAAACACAGCTACAGCACTGCACTCGAAAGTTAAAGCAAGCCTTAAAAAATAAAAACAACAAAGAGTTAGAAGAGCACATAGCGAAATTAACACCTGGTGAAGCGTCAGACTACTCTTTGTGGAAATCAGCAAAAAACTCAAATCGGCCAATTCTCACTGATTCCCCCATCCGTTTGAGTGACGGTAATTGGGCTAGAAGCAACTGTGAGAAGGGTTTGGCTTTTGCAAACCACCTAAAAAGTGTGTTTACACCCAATCCACCCTCTTCACAGTTCTCATTACCAATATTAACTTCTCAACCTTGCTCAATAACGCTCAAAATTAAAAAAAAGGACATATTCAAAGCAATTTATAAGGATTTAAACCAAAAAAAATCACCTGGTCCAGATAAAATTACCGGTAAAATGATAAAAGAGCTACCTCCGGCTTCAGTAATTCATCTGATGCACATTTTCAATGCTATCCTTCGTATTAAACACTATCCCAAATGCTGGAAAACTTCAAAAATTATTATGATAGCAAAACCAGGAAAAGACCCTACAAAAGTTGCATCGTACAGACCTATCAGCCTCCTGCCTCTACTTTCTAAAGTATTCGAAAAGCTACTTGTCATGAATATAACTCTATTTATTAATCTCAACCAACTGATTCCTCAACATCAGTTTGGATTTAGAAAACAGCACGGCACAATAGAACAAGTCCACCGCATTGTAACTCTGATAAGGAACACTTTTGAAGAAAAAAAGTATTGCTCAGCTGTCTTTCTTGATATTACTCAAGCTTTCGATAAAGTATGGCACGATGGTCTTATTTACAAACTCAAACTATTACTGCCTGCAAATGTCTCCTCATTGCTTAGTAGCTACCTCACGAAAAGACAATTTCTCTTACATCACAAGGATTACACAACAAATCCATTGGATATTCACGCTGGCGTTCCTCAGGGAAGCGTTTTGGGCCCCTTACTGTATCTCTTATACACTACAGATATGCCCAGCAATAACTATACATTTATATCGACCTTTGCAGATGATACGGCAATATTGTGCTCTCGCTCTAACCCCATAGAAGTTACTAAACTTCTGCAGACTCATATCGATTCTCTCGAAATCTGGCTAGCAAAATGGCGTATAAAAGTCAATGAATCAAAGAGCGTACATGTAACCTTCACGCTAAGGCCACATACATGTCCCCCACTTATAATTAATGGCCAATCAGTTCCACAATGTTCCTCAACAAAGTACTTGGGTATTCACCTCGACAGAAGGCTGACCTGGAAAAATCACATAGAGGCAAAGAAAACTAAGATCAAGCTTAAAATTAATCAGTTATGGTGGCTGTTACACAAAAGATCAAAGTTGAATCTCGAATACAAAGTGCTATTATATAAAGCAATCCTGAAAACAATCTGGACTTAGGGTATTCAGTTTTGGGGCACCGCATCTCCCTCAAATATCGAAAAATTGCAGCGAATACAATCCAAGTGTCTGCGAATTATTGTAAACGCGCCTTGGTATATGAGGAACGTTAGCATCCATCGAGATTTAAATGTACCCACAATTTCTGAGGAAGTTGCAATGTCTTGCAGAAGCTACATCCAAAAATTACACAGTCATCCGAATCCCCTTGCTAGGCAATTGTTGCTGAGCACGGGGCATCGTCGATTAAAAAGAAAAGACACAGTGAATATGCTGTGAAATTGCTATACCTCGTGACTCAACAAATTGTGATGGAACGTTGGGAATATCACATAATTTTATTTATTTTTATTTAGTTTGTAAGATTTGATTACTTATTGTTAGTTTCTAAGTAATTTTAGAAAGATCCAATAAAAAAGCTTGAAAAAAAAAAAAATCTTATTCTCTCTAAATTCTATTATTTCGTGGAATACTAACGGTATTTTACATTGTAAATAATAAAAATATGGGCAATTTTAGACTGCGTTTATAGTTATGCTCCGTAGTGTAGAATATCTGTGATGCTGCAACAGCAAATCTTGCGTAATTTTGCTTTCGTTGATTCCGCTCCGGTAATTTTGATGACGACCAATTGTTGAAAATATCGATAAAATCGTGTTTCGATTGTCCGGGCACAGAAAACAATTTGGAACCACCTGTATAAGGCTGGATTTAAAAATAAGCTTAATGTATGGGTGCCACACGAGTTAACATAACAATACTTCATGGGTCGAATTTCCTTCTGATAATCGCTGCTGAATCGTAACAAAACCGGCCCATTTCTGAAGTAGTGATGAAAGGTGGGTCCCTTACTACAACGTCAAGCAACAACCGACGTGGTCGAGACGCGGTGAACCGGCACAAATGGTGACCAAGCCAGAATTTATGGGCTGGAAGGTTTTGCTACGAGTTTGGACCGTCCAAAGGAAGCAAATTGGGAGCCTTCCATCTCACAGTCCGGACCTGACGTCAATTGACTACCATCTGTTCCTGTGCTTGGCGAATGATTTTGCTAGTGAAATATTCGCATCAAGAGAAGCTTCTGAAAATCAACTGTCCCAGTTTCATTACGGACAGGGTTTTCTATTTGATCCCGTTAAGGCGATATCACCCCAGCAACAGTTATCCTCAAGTGGGCAGAATTGTTGTTTTGGGACACATTTGCACCCCCACAAGAGCAAGTGCAGTGGGTAGCTAGGTTTTTATGTAGTTATTTTCTTTTAGTATATTTGTTTACCCCCATTTGCATTTATTTTTTAATCCTAACGTTTCCTTCCAATATACTTATTCTTCAATCTTTTCGGGGTCCATAAAACTGGGCGAAAAACAAACTCATTCCTTTTTAATTCGATTCCAATTGTTCTTTCATTGCGTGTACCCAGAGAGGCGTGTTTTCTAAACTAACTTTAAGTTGCTGAAAATGTCCAAGAAAGCGTTCTCAAGGTGGACTTATTATTCCACTTGTTTCTAAATATTTTTTAAGATTATATATTATTGAAAGTTATGCAGTATAAGTTTTTGAAGAGAAAAGAGATTATGTTTTCCGTGTTTGTGTTTTTAGTTAAATTCTTAAATCTTCTTTCTTTTATTGAAAACAGTTATCAGGCGGTGATGGGAACGAAGAACGCAAGAATCTTGCCAAAAAAAACTATGATTGGAAATTTAGGGTATTTACGAGATAAGCACTTCTCATAATTTTATTTATAATATCATATAGTGGTATATGTACCTATATGTATATGTGTAAAATTGTGAATATTGCATGCACATTCATTTATTTATGTCTATCATTCCCATTCTGCATAATGTAAGAAAAAGGTGCGGTACTCAGATTAGTTCCACAATTACAAGAATCTTTAAAAATGATACTAATGTCATAATCGACTTATCTAATCATGATTAACGCTAAACATGCTGTGATATCACTTGAGACGTTTGAACTGAGCGTGGACAGCCCGACCAGTGACGGTCTTTAACATCCCCAGTTTCCCCAAACAGTTTTAAGTTTATATTATAGTTTTACCGGTGGGTATTTTATAAGCTATCTGGTAATAACCGGATATATTCAACTTTTCTATTGAAATGGGTGTGTTCAATGTTGTAACAGTATTTATATCCCTACTAAATATATATGATAGGTGTACAAATGAGTTCTTTGGATTTTTTTTGGTCAAATTAATATTTATTGAAAATATACTTCTTACAAATCTTAATAATCGAAAAATTATCTGTGGTCTTTTGTCATATATCGGGTAGATGCTGAATATTCTGCACACACGGTTTTGCGTGCAGGTCCCAAGAGCGCTTTTCAATTAGCAACTCTGAAAATATCATAAAAATAATATATTTTCTTTAAAACACCACTTGAAAATATATATGCCCTTAACCTAATTACCTTAATTATTAGCTGTGTTTTGTTCGACAATTCGCTACCTTTGTGCCAATAAAACGACATAGATGCCAAAATTTATAAACAGAGTTGATTTGATTTTTTGTTATATAAATGTAAATTTCAAATAGCACAAATTATGATTATTTAATTGATTAAATATATGAAAAGTAGTGAAATAATATTGTAGCAACATTCGTACTTTCCTTTTCTTCTTAATTTTAACATTTTTGACGTTTTCAAAAATTGATATCGATAAGTAACATCTCTGCAGAGTAGAATATACAGTAGAATAAAAGTAGCACTGAGCTTATCGGGTATACTAATATTTTTATCATCTATAGTTATACTCGCTAACGTTAGCTCCTTTGTTGTTGGTTTTCCACGTATTTATCGGTACTAGCTAAGTACGAGTGTCGAATAAAACACACCTATTAATGGTCTAACATTAGTAGCCTAGTGTAATTTTTCTAACATCTACTCCACAATACACCCGTTTATCTATAGACAGGCGGAAGCCGTTACTACCCACATAGCTACCTTGTAAATACAATAAATACAATAAAATGAAAATCTATTATTTAGAAAACTATGAATATATATTCCTGAGTAATATATCCGAAGCATATCCGTGCCGTTTTGGAAATTTATTCTTAAAAGAAAACATACACTTACATATAATATACATTATGCAAAAAAGCCATATTATTAACTAAATTTTAACTTCTGCATTTAAACTACTTATTTGTATATGGTAAATCCAGTGGAAAAAATACGATTGTACGTTCTCGTTTTGTTTTCACGACCTTAAAGGTCATACACATCGTGTCAATATATTGATAATTTATAAAAATTATTGCAAATCGCTTTACAAAATTGATTTGTAGAAATGTGTTGTGACGTGATTTTACAAGCACATGCTTTTCGATGTGTATTTATTTTCGCTGTATACATACGCTTCATCACATTGGGAATCTTAACATAAATAACATAATATATATATATATATATATATATATATATATATATATATATATATATATATATTAATATATATATATATATATATATATATATATATATATATATATATTAATATATATATATATATATATATAGATTAATATATATATATATATATGTATATATTAATATATATATATATATATATATATATATATTAATATATATATATATATATATATATATATATTAATATATATATATATATTAATATATATATATATATTAATATATATATATATATATATATATATATATATATATATATATATATATATATATATATATATATATATATATACTTACTTACTTATGTGGCCATAACAACCGAATATCGATTTAGGCCGAAAATAACATGCTTCGACAGCCATCTCTGTTCTTCGCTAACTGGCGCCAGTTAGAAATTCCAAGCGCCGTCAGGTTCTCCAGTACTTGGTCTTTCCACCGGAGGTTTGGTCTTCCTCTTTTGCGTCGTCCTCCAGCGGGTTCCGAATATAACACCTTCTTAGCTGGAGCGTGTTCTTCCATTCGCTCGACATGACCTAGCCAGCGCAGCCGCTGGATTTTGATGCGCTTTACTATGTCAATATCGGCATATAGCTCGTACAGCTCATGGTTGTACCTTATTCGGTACTCGCCACCAACGCAAATAGGTCCAAAGATCTTGCGTAGGACTTTTCTCTCGAAAACTCCAAGCAGTCGCTCATCCGAGGTGGAAATTGTCCAGGCTTCAGCGCCATATGTTAGGACAGGCATGATGAGAGACTTGTAGAGTGTAGTTTTCGTTCTTCGAGAGAGGGCTCGACTTCTCAATTGCTTACTCAGCCCAAAGTAACACCTGTTAGCAAGAGTTATCCTACGCATGATCTCCAAGCTGACGTCATTACTGCTGTTAATGCTGGTTTCAAGATAGACAAAGTCCCTTACTACTTCAAAAGCGTAGTTGTCAACAGTGACGTGCTGTCCAAGACGCCGGGATTCTTTGTTTGTTGACACTAGATACTTCGTCTTGCCCTCGTTCACCGTGAGACCCATCCGACCCATCCCATATATATATATATATATATATATATATATATATATATAAATATATATATATATATATATATAAATATATATATATATAAATATAAATATATATATATATATATATATATATATATATATAAATATATATATATATATATATATATATATATATATTCATATATATATATATATATATATATATGAATATATATATATATATATATATATATATATTCATATATATATATGAATATATATATATATATATATATATATATATATATATATATATATGTTTCAGCGGGGAGCGAGCGGGAATGCCGCTATATATATATATATGTATATATATATATATATATATATATGTGTGAATATATATATATATATATATATATATATATATTTGAATATATATATATATATGTGAATATATATATATATATATATATATATATATATGTATATATATATATACATATATATATATGAATATATTTATTCATATATATACATATATATATATATATATATATATATATATATATATATATATATATATGAATAAATATATTCATATATATATATATATATTTAGGGGGTTTCAGACAAGGTGATTCGTTATCGTGCGACTTCTTCAATCTTATTATGGAGAAAATAATACGAGCTGCTGATCTACGACATAATGGCACTATCTTCAACAAAAGTGTCATGCTGTTAGCGTATGCCGACGATATTGACATAATCGGCATGAACACGCGAGCAGTCAGTGCAGCATTCTCAGAGTTGGAAGGAGAGTCGCGTCGGATGGGTCTCACGGTGAACGAGGGCAAGACGAAGTATCTAGTGTCAACAAACAAAGAGTCCCGGCGTCTTGGACAGCACGTCACTGTTGACAACTACGCTTTTGAAGTAGTAAGGGACTTTGTCTATCTTGGAACCAGCATTAACAGTAGTAATGACGTCGGCTTGGAGATCATGCGTAGGATAACTCTTGCTAACAGGTGTTACTTTGGGCTGAGTAAGCAATTGAGAAGTCGAGCCCTCTCTCGAAGAACGAAAACTACACTCTACAAGTCTCTCATCATGCCTGTCCTAACATATGGCGCTGAATCCTGGACAATCTCCACCTCGGATGAGCGAATGCTTGGAGTTTTCGAGAGAAAAGTCCTACGCAAGATCTTTGGACCTATTTGCGTTGGTGGCGAGTACCGAATAAGGTACAACCATGAGCTGTACGAGCTGTATGCCGATATTGACATAGTAAAGCGCATCAAAATCCAGCGGCTGCGCTGGCTAGGTCATGTCGAGCGAATGGAAGAACACGCTCCAGCTAAGAAGGTGTTATATTCGGAACCCGCTGGAGGACGACGCAGAAGAGTAAGACCAAACCTCCGGTGGAAAGACCAAGTACTGGAGAACCTGACGGTGCTTGGAATTTCTAACTGGCGCCAGCTAGCGAAGAACAGAGATAGCTGGCGAAGCATGTTTTTTTCGGCTTAAATCGATATTCGGTTGTTATGGCCACATAAGTAAGTAAGTATGAATATATATATATATATATATATATATATATATATATATATATATATATATATATATATATATATATATATATATATATATATATATATATATATATATATATATATATATATATATATATATATATATACAGTGGCTCACAGCTTATTTCGTACAGTGTATATATTTTTATGTACATGGCTGTAACATCGAAACTAAAAAACTTATCAATAAGTTTTGAATGTAGATGTCTATGTATGTGTTTAGTAAACCTAATAAGAAAACGGGGAACCCCAAAAATTGTTCTTTTTGTCATGCAAGAGAGAAAAACTATTGATCAGCTGATTTTCAGCTCACATCTTATTTCGTACACAAACTTCAATGTAAGTAAGTTTCATTCTGCCGCGCAGTTACAAAGTTTTTTTGAATTGTATGAGTTTTTGGACCTTTTTAACTATTATAACAATTTTTATTATTATTATTTTAAATAGTTAAAGTGCTGTAAATTAAACATTTAGCGTTATGGGTCGTCGTACAACGATGGAACAGCGTAAACTGGTAATTAACCATTTTAGGAAAGGTCAGAGTGTGCGAAAAATTGCTGAAATGACAAATTTAAGTGCCTCAACTGTCCAATACATCATTCAACGCTTCGTTCGCGAAAATCGGTTGGAGAACAAGGGCAGAGAAGCACCTAATAAGATTTTCAACGCTTCAGACGAGCGTTATATTGTACGAAAAATTAAGTAAAATCCAAAGTTATCCGCTCCGAAGTTGGCTGCAGAGGTTCAGCGTGAAATAGGAAAATCATCCAGTGCTGAAACTGTCCGACGTGTGCTGCGCAATCATGACTTAAACGGTCGAGTAGCCCGAAAGAAACCATTCATTTCGAAAATGAATATACAACGCCGACTTGACTTCGCCAAAGAGCATATTATTAATACTCCTGCGTTCTGGAATACCGTTATTTTCGCGGATGAGTCTAAGTTTAATATTTTTGGCTCGGACGGAATGTCATATGTTTGGCGTAAAACGAATACCGAGCTAAACAAGGAGAACCTTAAGCCCACAGTGAAGCATGGTGGCGGTAGCGTGATGGTTTGGGCCTGTATGTCAGCAGCCGGAGTAGGTGAATTGGTTTTTATTGAGGAAACAATGGACAAAATGAAGTATCTCGAGATTCTGAAAAACAATTTACTTCAAAGTGCAGACAAACTGGGTTTGCGGAAAGAATTTCGGTACTACCAAGATAATGACCCAAAACATAAATCTGGGATTGTGCAATCTTGGCTTATTTGGAACTGCCCACACTTGATGTCTCCACCACCACAGTCACCTGACATGAATGTGATTAAAAATCTTTGGTCTATTTTGGACAATAAAATAAGAACACACAAGATTTCTAATAAGCAAGACCTAAAGAAGGTACTGATGGAAGAATGGAAAAAAATCACACCAGACATCACTCAAAAATTGGTGGATTCAATGCCAAATAGACTCCAGGCTGTCATTAACGTTAAGGGATGTCAACTAAATATTAAAATCAACTTACTTTGTTTTTAGTTTGAACTTAAAGAGACTGTACGAAATAAGCTGTGACATGAATTTTCCTATTTTTTTCTTATTTTATTTTTTTATAGTGTCAAACACTAAAATTTTGAAAAAGTAAATTTTGGAAAATAAAAAACAAACCTTCCTTTCTAAAATGGCATTTATATTTTGTTAAAATTTTTGCTATATTAGGAATTACGACTGCAGCAATTTTTAAACTGTCACTGTACGAAATAAGCTGGGAGCCACTGTATATATACATATATATATATATATATATATATATATATATATATATATATATATATATATATATATATATATATATATATACATATATATATATATATATATATATATATATATATATATACATATATATATGGCCATGGTTTGATGGTGCGTTTCTTATGATGGGGTTACTGACTTGCATTTCTGCGGCCAAGGAGTTAAAACATCGGCCAAAGTTTACCAAGAAATCGTTTTGGAAGCTGTTGCAAAAACACTTCGCCAGCCCATAATATTAAAACGATCCAAACTTGGCTCCAAAACAATTCACCCGTTTTCGTTTCCTCTGCTCTCTGGCAGTCCTGATTTGAATCTGCTAAATTACAAATTGTGGGCAGTTTTAGAGGACATGGTTTGCCATAAAACATTTATTCTCTTAAGACAGCTTTGATTCGTGCTTTGGTTTTCGAATATTTGCTTTTTGTATAAAATATATATATAAATAAATATGTAAAAAAAATTGGTCCATGATACATTCATTATTTTTATTAATTTTATAGTATGAAATGTGTGAAACAGTATAACATCATCATAACAAAAATATGGTTTGGCGCAGATATTATATTGTAGAATACCTTGAGCATATTCAAAATGTTTCTTTGTAGTTTTGGTATTTTATTGTCAATATTTGCTGTGATACTACATAATAGGTGTGTTTTATTCGACACTCGTACTTAGCTAGTACCGATATATATAAGGTCAAATAACAACAAACGTGCTAAGTTAAGCGAGTATAACTATAGATGCTAAAAATCTTAGCATACTGAACAGAGATGTTACTTACCCATATCTATTTATTTAAATGTCAAAACTGTTATATTTAAGAGCAAAAGGAAAAGAAAAAATTTGACGACAAAATTATTTGACTTTTTTTGAAACATTTATCAATTAAATAATCAGAATTTGTTGTATTTGAAATTTATATATAAAGAGAAAGAGAACATCAAAAGATCATTGATGAGAGAGTAAACAACAGAAAAACATTAACATTTATTTTTATTCTATTTATTTATTTCATTACATCCTTGTGCAGTAACTAAAGTTTGGCATATCAGCACTCTTTTAATATAATAGTCCTTAATGTAGAACATATAACAATAGTAACACTAACAATAATATTTAATAATAATATTGGGTGATGTAAAAGGTATTTTTCGATATTTGACAATTTTTCAACAAAATTGTTTTTTATTCAAAGCCAACTTTAATAATAAGTATATATGGGCCATTATATATAACCTTTTGCCATTTTTTTTTGGGTAGTTTCATAATTGCATCGGTATAGAGCTTCTGTGATTAAACGACGGAAAACTTGGATATGGGATTTTCGGCGGCTCTTCTTGTTTTGCAGGGACAGAAACAAATGGTAGTCAGATATCAGAATTAACCGTACTAGCTAGATAATAATACTAACAAAAAGAAAATGCCGATTCAGACTTGCAGCCCGAAAAAACCCTCGTGTCCGGTGAAAATGGACCTCGCCTCGTGTTGTATGCGGGGGTGAGAGTGGCATGGGAATATAATACTAATAATAAAAATACTAACAATATAATTATATAAATTTAAATAATTTAAACAAATTGAAGTAACATTTTAAATAAAAGTTTTCATTAACTTAATATTGAGACAAACTTATTTCAAATGGTATATTTATATAGAGATTGTATGTGTTTATGTTGTTTCACAGAGTATATTTTCATCATTCTTATTTCATAATTTTGACATTGTGATTTGGGTTCACACTTGTTGTATACTAAAATCACCAAATTAATACGTTTATTTTATCATTGCTATTTATATCGGTATTTGAATCTTGAACATGAGCCACTTTTCTTATTTTTATTTTCGTTTTAATAGAGTCGTGCACCCATTTCAGCGAAATTGGTCGCAAATATGCTGTCAGTGGCCGGAGCAGATCATATTATTACGATGGATTTACATGCATCTCAAATTCAGGTGAGCGGCTTAAAACACTTCTTATTATTATTTCCCATATAGCACAAAAACCTAGTTTTTTGGAAGAAATTCCTATATAATGTAGAGTTTGGTTTTGTCGTACACGCTACAGTATGAGAAAGTTCTCATTTATTGTGGATATAAAATACAATGGTAAATTTGTCACATGTTCATTTGAATTAGTTTTGAAACGCCATTATAGGCTTCCCTTTTCAGTATCTGTCATTTCGTAAAAGTATAAACAACCAATTTCTTCAAATGAGCTTCAAATATATCAACCTTTGAGCTAACAAAACCTTTGCGAGTTTGCTTTTCAAAACTGCTACTACTGAAAGTCATTGATTGCTGTTGGAAACTTACAAGTAACATTGTACGTTGATAAAAATGTGTGAGTACTGGCCATAAAAAAAGTGGGGTCGACATTGAAGACAAAGAGCGTTTGAAGAATTGACAGTTTTATTGGACGAAGAGTCATGTCAAATGCTTAAAAAATTGGCAGTATCGTTAGTGGCTGACGAATCAACCGTTTCCAAACGTTTTAAAGCTATGGGAGTTATTCAAAAGCAAGGAAATTGGGCCCCGGCCGATTTTTCACGTGTAGACAATTGCATCAACGGCAAAAAAGGAAGGATTTTTTGCCTCGTATCGTTACTGATGATCAGTAAATGGATCCATCACGATCCATCACGATAACCTGAATTATGGGTTATCCCCGGCCAACCATCAACATCAACGGCAAAGCGTAATATTAATGGTGGTAAGCTTATGGTCTGTATTTGGTGGGACTAAAACAAAATGAAACCACCACCCGTGGTCTTTATCGAACACACTTGTTGCGTTTGAGCCTACCATTGAAGGAAAAACAGCCCCATAATACCTTGAAAGACATGACAAAGTAATTTTGGAACTTTTGCACTTGTTCCGATTGACACACGGCCTGAAAGAACACGGCTTCCATTCTTACGAAAACATGTCTACTTCTTCCGATACGGAATCCGTATGCTGCCAGAAAGGGGAAAAAGTCGTGGCTAACGATGGGTAATACTTTGAATAATGTATAAATTCAAAGGCTTAAAAACAGAAAAAATCCTAAAGAATTGCTCCATATAAAAATTTTGTGACGTTTTTGAATATAACTCCGGGTCCAGCAGAGGTATTGGTAGTGCACTAAATTTTTAGTTAAAGATTTTAGTGATAGGTAGTGAAAAAAACGTTCAACTTCAAGCCTGGTGGTAGTGGTGCGGAAAAATTTCCACTGAAAGTTTTGGAAAAAAATTCAGTATTCACCAACAAATAATTTACATTGCGCTAAACTGCTCTAAAATTGCACCTAATACTGAAATCTATCCAACCCTGCAAGACCTAAGTTCGCTTCACTGTAAAAACGAACTGTGTTCTTTATGGGGCGTTTAAATAGTAAAATAGTACCTTATTAAGTATTATAAGGGTGAGGGTGTCCTGACCAATTGTTTTTTTTAATTATCGGCAGTTATGAGTGTCTTGTCCAGTGTGCGGCGCTGAGTTAAAATTTTTTTTCACTCAGTACTCCACCATTCAAAATAATGGTCAATTTTGCATTATCAGTACATTCAATTCGTGATAGTGGAGATGTATTCAAGTCGACTACTGGTCCAAAATTAGTGAGGCTTGAAATTTAGTATTCAATTGAACTACCCCCATCTCTTATCTCTCTCCGGTAACTTCAATTTGTTTAAGTACAGGGTGAATTAACATGCCGGCACCCTTTCACGACTGTAATATTATAGATTTGGGAGAGCGCTTTCATTTATTTCCGCGATAGTTGGGAGAGATGTCCTTGAAAATTGCCTCAGAGGGGGGCCTTGGTGAGCCACCTTGATGAAAGCTGTTTCATAAAAATTTGGAATTTTTTCCTCGAAGACTTTTAGTGAGGACTAAAAGTTTTTTTGGCTTGTGTTGGATTCGGTGTCACTATTGCAGACCCACTGATGATCCCAACCAATACAAACGAAACCGTTTCAGAAGGGTTTGAAGGATTATATCACTTTCAAGGACGAAGTCCATTTGTGATGGCATTTAAACATTTACTAGACAGTTTTTGAAATTATGCAAAATATTGGTTATCTTTGATGATTTATTGTTTCACTTAGAAATTTACAAACGCGCCCCTATGAAATTCATCAAATGGATTTAAGCGGTTGCTGCTTTTTGCCACAGATATACATAATACTACCTTTGTTAGAAAATTTTATTGTATTGTTTAATTTCGATTAAAAAAAATATATATATATATATATTGTATGAAAATATATATACATGCATACCACGAATAAAATAAAATTTAGCGGAAAGCCCTAAGAGTTGACTTGTGGTACTATAAATTATTAACCATTCATAAGATTACTTCTTGATTCGGCTTCCACGAGTTGCGTTTGTACAGGTGGTGAAGATTGTTCCATATGTAAACCGGAGTTCGGACTGGAGTTCTCTAAATTATGCTGCTTCAGCAATCTTCTTACCGATAGTTTAGCGAGTTGGGCGCACAATTCATCAATTCGTTCTGTCTTTAGATTAATAATATTCTCGAGATGTGCAATTTTTTGGTGTGCGGCATTTAAATATGAATCCTTTGTCTGTGATTCGCATAAAGTTCTTTCGTATATCGAATAGAGTATCATTTTCTGAGGCATTTGTATAATGGCATCGCCAATTTTTTTGTTCACATTAACAATCATCACATCATTGTTTTCAGACCACATCTGTTCTTGTTCATCGTTCATTGATTTTTCATTCGTTTGCCTGTTTACCCGGTCCTGTTCCATTATATCGTAAAGAAGTGCTTCAATGGCACCGGGTGTACCTTTTGCCAATTTCTCTATCGTTCTTTTATTTTGCTGTAGGCCAACTTTAGCCAGAACCTTGTTGTTGAGCGTTTCCCAATTATTTATTTTCAATTGAGTGTTACTGCGAGGGGGGTAATTGTGCAAATCAATCAATTTAGGATAGAAGCGCTTTAAGAGCTGAGCAACAGATACAGCATCAGAGAATTGCCGATGTATTTTATTTTCATTGATATCATTTTCAACGAGCCATTTGTACAATGAACTCAATTCTTTATCGCTAAGCCGTTTTGGCATATTCCAAATATGTTTAAGAGATTGCCTTTATTTTATAGAAATAATTGATTTTCGTTTAAACTACATGTATATTAAACACAATTTTCCAAATAGCATTTTGATATTTTTCTATATGACATAAGTTTATACATTTTTCAATTGAATCAAGGTTTTTATTCGTGTTACTACTATTTATCGTAGGGGTTCTTCGATATACCGGTTGATAATCTGTATGCAGAACCAGCTGTTCTTAAATGGATCAAGGAGAACATTCCAGAATGGAAAAATTCTATTATAGTTTCTCCCGATGCTGGTGGTGCCAAGCGGTAACTGAATTGAACCAATTGAACAAGTGCTCCTCCTATCTATACTATCTATAAATTGAAATTTAATTTTTCAGGGTAACATCGATTGCGGATCGTCTTAATGTTGAATTTGCCTTAATTCATAAAGAGCGTAAAAAGGCGAATGAAGTAGCTTCAATGGTACTGGTTGGCGACGTAAAAGACAAAATAGCTATTTTGGTTGACGACATGGCTGATACATGTGGTACAATTGTTCATGCAGCTGATCGCCTTGTGGAAGCTGGAGCTACTAAGGTGTGTCCATTGAAATATTATAATATACGCATACTTTTGAATAATTACGATTATGATTCTGATAAGCAGATTTGAGCGTTCAAAAATATGACTCTAAAATTCTTATTTCTGAACGCCTTGAGCGTTATTGAGTATAGTAAAATATCTGATAGTTGGAATGCGTGTGTATGAAATATTTTTATTTGTTGTATTTTTAATACTGAAAATAAATTGAAATTTTTAGGTTTATGCTATTTTGACGCATGGTATTTTTTCGGGACCAGCAATTTCACGTATAAATAATGCGTGTTTTGAGGCTGTTGTGGTTACAAATACTATACCACAGGATGGTCATATGCGCGATTGTCCTAAAATACAAGTATATATCTGAAACATTTATAAAATCTAACTATTTACGTAATTTTCATCTTACAGTGCATTGATGTTTCTATGATGTTTGCTGAAGCGGTCAGAAGAACACACAATGGCGAGAGTGTATCTTATCTTTTCTCCAATGTACCATATTAATATTGCACATCTTCTGTTGGATGTTATTAGAATTTCTAAACAAACAAAAAAATATGTCGTTAATACATTTTTATTATTTTAAATTTAACTGCAAATTAATACAGTTTATATATTGTTTAACGATTTGCCATAGATTTAAATGAATAAATAATAAAAAAACTAAATAGTCAATATAAATGTTACCGTTTATGGCTGTTATAGATCAGTGTTTATTGCGTTAATCTACGGTGCATAAGATCGTCATTCATTTCCCGCTTGTTTCACAAAGACAAACGCCACTACAATCTTTCTCTACTGGCTGACATCTATAATTCATTGGTAGCGCATCTACTACAAAACAACATGTTCCTTAAATCAGACAAAAAATGTGATATGGCAACTTGTTCCATAACGCAACCTTTGCGTAATCGATGCGCAACATACAGGTAAACAAACAGAAAATGCCTTCTCCAGAAAAGTAAGTAAAATTATGTATTCTTTTAATGTAATTCGACTTTTTTATGAATTTATAGTAAACGTACTTTTTTTTTAACTTTTAGTGAAAAAAGTGGACTCGCGAAAGAAAGCTGCTGCTTCTTTTCAAAACACTTCAAATTATATTCGCCGCCATTTAAACCGTTGCACGTTCCATGGTTGCGTGTAAATGAGTATTGTTACCGCATCTAAACTTTCTATTTTGCATTTTGGATATCAGCCACTCTGCTCTTTTTTTTTACCATTAAACCGTCATTAGGATTGGTGTCAAATTTACATATGTTTTAGTTATAAAGCGTCATAATAATTTTTCGGTAAATGCGATTCACACTTGTAAGCTTCTGTTTATCGTTGCAATACTGATAATATGATAAAAGAACGCGAAATGCGCTAATCCATAGCTATTTCGCTATATCTAACTCACTAACTACTTTCCTGTCCCTTAGTAATGCATAACCGAGCCAGTTTAATGATACAGATGCATGTCGTAAACGAGAGTCGTTGATCATCATTCTATTGCTGTTCTGCTCTATCTATCAGTTAATTCAGTTCATTCTGAATATACCACATGTACATATTAAATACGCTAATTGAAAGCGAAGAAAGTATATTGCGAGGAACTAGTTCATCAAGGGATAGTAAAGTCGGTGAAAATCCTCTAACTCAACCCTCCACGGGGGTACCGACTGGTAATAACTTGGAAATAGACCGAGTTAGCTAAGAGTCTGGATGATTCCGGGGGTTTTGTCTGCCGTGGCGGTCCTCATAGATACCCCATCTCAGGGGAACCCCCTGGATGATTCAGAGTTAGAGGTGGACCGAACTAAGGTGTTATTCGTTACCGTGCCGATAGTCAGCCTTGCTGAGGGTCCGATTGCTCAGTCTTGAACTGTGGCTCTGGATACCGGGCGTCCCCCAGAGCATATAGCCTTGCCTGCATAAATAGGGGCTCTGTGTGGGTTGACCACCCTTTCCCTGACACTCGTGGGAACATTTATGACCTCAATTAGTACAGAAAAAACAAACATAGACGACGGACAGACCGAAGTCAATGCTCAGTGGAATGCTGAACACAGAGTCCTTGCGGATGGAGAGACCAACCGCGAGACAGTCATGCGGACAGTGAAGGCTCGAATTCAACTGCAATGACTTGCGGTACCACGGAAGGAGTAGCCCCATCAGATCAGCAGAGGCTAGAAGAAGCCACAGGAGCCTTAAAGCTTAAGAGAAAGCGGTTATCGACTTCTCAAAAGAAAAAGCTAAGGAGGCTGATGGAAACTGGCATACCATATAAGGAGGCAGGAAGCAGCCGATCAGGGTAGTAGAGAAACTTGACGAGTCTTATGTGGACATAGCTGAACAGATTAAAGTAGGGATTCTACCGGAGAACTACCCAATTGTACATCTGAGTCTGGAGGAGCAGATGGAAATAGAGCGTGTCATCAAGAAGGAGCTGCATAATCTCCCTCCTGATGGTCCCCAAAACTGCTCTTTCAAACCCGGATGGATAGCTATGAACTGTACAGAAGAGGTTTCAAGGTTCGGGCTAATGGAGATGGCACCAAAGATCCAACTAAAAGATAAGAGGGTCAAATCAGTGGATGGAGTGGATATACTTAAACCCATCCCTGTTACAACCCTTTTCCCTTGATGCTCCCTCCCAGCCGAACAGATCCTTAGGGTACTAACCTCATAAAACAAGGCGTTAGCAACACACGATTGGAAGGTATTGACATCAATACCTTGAAGACAGACAGACATCATGGTGTAACAACGAACTGGCGAAGTTCAGGAAAGAAGTAAGGACACTAAAACAGTACCAAGTGGAATAACGACTAGCAAACATACTTACAAACCGTTGCCAAATACAACAAAGAATTAAAGAAGTCTAAGAGAGAATATTTTAGAAGATTATGCTAAGACATTTCGAACACAGTCTCTAACTGTCGTTTACATAAGATCCTCTCAGTAGGAAAACCCTGACCAATTGGAAAATTGACATTGAGCAATGAATTAAGTACTAATACCGAAAGAGAAGCACTAACTCTTTTTACTAAAACTCACTTCTCGGGGTCAGAGATTCACCAAATTGATCACCAGTTAATAATATATGGGATCGGGAAAAGTAGTTCCCGTTCTAGCTAAATTTTATTCCTACAGTTTGGCTAACTGTTATATACCGAAGGCCTGGAGGCAGTAAATGTTGTATACTTCCCAAAGCCAAACAAACTAAATAAATAGGGTCCTAAGTCTTTTAGACCGATAAGTATAATGATTTTTGTTCTACAGGGCCTCGAAAAGGTAATTGGTAAGTACTTGAGAGAGGAAATTCTCTCACAGAACCCCTTTAACTCTTATCAACATGTAGATCTACGGAAACGGCTCTATCAACACTGGTAAGCAAAAAATTCTATATGCGATGGAAATAAGTCTAGTCGTTTTTTTGAATATAGAGGGAGCCCTCAATAAAAACCTCAAAACCACCATTGTCTCTTTACCATTTTTTGAGAAGAAAGAAACTGAAAATTTTTAGGGATAAAATAAAAGTCTTCAATCAATTCACATACCTAGGGGTGGGACTAGATAGTAAACTAAACTGGAAACCCCATATGGGCCATATAGCCAAAAAGAAAAACAACGCTCTTTGGACATGCAAACACATCTGTGGGCATAACTGGGCACTGCAAAATGGATGTACTCGATTTACTTTAGTAGTTCTTCCAACGCTCACTTTCTGGGCTTTAGTATGGAGGAAGAAAACCACAGAAATAACTAAAAATAGGTGCAAAGGTTAGCCAATACCCATATAATAGGATGCATTAGAGCAACTCCTATGGCAGCCCTAAATTTTGTTTTAGGATCAATGCCGTTGGTATTAAATGTACAATTGAACGCAGTCAGTCATTAGCATTAAAGGATAGGGTACGAGATAGAAGCTTTTGGATGCCTGTAAACGAAATGTCCCCCATATACCTTTAAGATAGAAAATATAAAACATATATATCCGACAAGGTGGGATAGAGTGAAAACAGAATCGTCCCAACCTGTCTGGTACACTAATGCCGTACCAGAATTTTATTGAATTTCGACTGCGATTTCAGATTCTCTTTCTACTTGTACGGAATAGCGTTAAAAATATAAATAACTAATATATAGCGTCAACCACTACTGAACCACCTGGGATAGAACCAATTCTCAGAAAACTGATCTACAGGCCGCATACTTTTGAAACTACGTCCAATCCGAAGCAACAAACGGACAACATAGTACAAAGTAGTTCATCTCGATCGATTACTCTCACACCCAATTCCTGCTATGAGGCAGCTACCGAATGGTGAAACAACATTCAACAGACGATTGAATCGGTTATTACCATCTGAGCTATTAAACAACACATATTAAATATATATTAAAGTTAACAAATATTTATGCAAAATAGCTAATTCAAGACAAAAAACATATGCTTTTCACTTATTTTAATTTTAATATTAATTTGAATTGATTGCACAGCCATAAATGTAAAAGCAATTACTATATGCCAAGAATTGGTAGTTGTAATAAAGTATGGGAACAAAAAAATATTACAAATTTTTTATTTTTTAGTGGTCTCAACTATTTTAATCGTGCGACAAAAAATAATACAGTGCGGCAATTTTTCTTAACATGAATTCTCTTTTGTGGTTGAATGACCTTATTCTGCATATGTATATCGTCGACTTCGATATCTTCAGAATCGGCTAGTTCAATTAAGAAAAAATTTTTATTTCAAAGGTCAATTTGGCTTAAAGCTCACAACAATTTGCAAAGAATTATGTTGAGTGTTGGCTTATTGCAATTATGGCAATTAGTTGATGAATTAAACAAATTATTTGGAGTTTTTCGCCACTTTTCTTCAAAATGATGTAACTTTGATAAATAACAATGCAATTTTCACATTTCATATATGTTTTGTAATTTTTAGTGATTCTGTTACTTTATTCCATAAAAATTTGCACTGCCAGCTTCCTCATCAGCTTTTCGCTTAAGCCACCAGCACCTAACAGGTGCCTTTCTTTTCAAAATAGCCGAGATCAATGTTTAAAATGAATCTTGATTGTCATTGATATTTTAAAATTTTAAAATTTTAAAATTGAACGATTGTAACATACATTTCAGCCACTACGATTGAAGTCATCGACATAATTATTTTTTGCTGTCAATATCAGATGATCACTCACATAATTCTGGGAGATGTTTGAGCGATGTTTTTCCGTTTTAGTCGCTGTGAAGTGGCAGAAATTCGACAGAAACGAAATCAATCCAGTACAAACGTCAATTGGGATTTCTCCGTTACCAATCGTCAACAATTGATTCGAGAAAAGCTCAACACACGGATCGTTTTGCAACATAACTCGCAACTCGTTATATGCAACTTCTTCACATAGTGCAGAAATTTTCTTTTAAATACATTTCTCGGTGCGACACTTCATACGAATGTACACATGTACATATTTAACACCACTGGGTAAAGTCTGGAGATCGATATGCATATCCAGACGTACGAAAATGAGGATAGTGGATTCGATTCGAGCATGAAGTCAGTTGTATTATATGGAGACGTGGAACTTCACTGGGGGTGCCCTGCAAGCGTTACAATCCTACCGGTATCTCCACAAGACTATGCGTGTATTCTAGTCTAACGTTATAATCAACGCTGTTGAACAAGTTGAAGCAGTAGCGCGGAAAGGAGGCCATAATAATTTCTGTGTAGAGTTTCTATGTTCCAATTGCTTGTATTAAAAAACTTGACGCCAGTATTGCCGCACGTTTTTTGACGAGCGCGCTGCTTCGCCAAACGTGCAGTGCAACTTTATTACTGCATTTGCGAACGAACCTTATTTGTCCAATAACTTACGCCCATTTCTACGAATGTGTGTATGAATTCTTTTTTACGACATAGCTTTAGTTCGCGTGCTTGCATTTTCTGAGTTCGCTGATCATAAACATTTACACTATGATTCACGGTAGAAAATATATGGAAAATAGTGAAAAAATTATACTCTGTTTGATATGTTTCCATAAACTGCTTTATTGTTCCCTTTGCTAATACAGGACAACAATATTTTATCCACTCTCCATGATTCTCTATAACGCGGGCGCAACAGCTGGTTATACTTTGGCTCAAATTTTACGCATAGTCCGGTGGAAAAGTACGCCATTGGCGTTGAATGGAAGCGCTGAGCTGCTTTTTTCCCTTGTGTGTGACTTCCACCAGAAGCCAATCACCAGTGGAAATAACTTGGCTCCAATCGCTGTGTAAATTTTCAGTTGCCCAGTGTATGCGTTTTTCGATTTGAATATCTGTACAGGCATCTGTGATGCCTGTATATTACGACTACGTAGGCGTTGGGCGGCTTGGCGCACTGATGTAGTTGTATTTTGTTCGAAGATGTGGACAATCTGCTGCTGTCGTTTAGCTTGATGTAGGGACAGGCGCTAGAATGTTTAATTTTGGGCCACAACGGTGACAAACTAAGAATACTGCTTCAAAACGCTTTTCGAATTCTCGGAATTCATGTTTTCACTTCTCAAATCGTAAAGAAAGACTGACAGCTCTGTCAAAATCAGTTTGTGGGTTAGTTAAGGTGTATATCTGGTCGTCGTACATAAGCGTGAGCGTAATTTTATTTAATTTTGTTTTTGTTTGATTAAAAAAATTATGTTTTGCCTATTACCATAATTATCTATGTTAAAAAAAAAACAACTAAATTGGTTTAAAGTTACGGGCGGCTGAGGGACACTTTATTTTATACATATTTATATTTATTATTATTTTTTTTTTGCAATTACAACTACTACTTTTTAATATTTGAAGTTCATTTTCAATGATTTAGTATTCATAATTGAGCTCATCTTCACTTTGTATTTGTTCGTCAGAACAAACTTCTTCGAAATCACGTTCCAGTGTGGCTAAATCTTCTCGTGCCTCGGTGAATTCGCCTTCTTCCATTCCTTCACTTACATACCAATGTACAAAAGCCCGCTTTCTGTACATCAAATCGAATTTGTAGGATAGATTTTTGAAAGCGACAGCGATTGCAGTCGTATTTGATAACATACAAACAGCGCGCATAGTTTCCGATAAATCTCCTTCAGGTACATGGGCAGGTTTCTCATAATTGATTCCAATTTTAAATCCTGTAGGACACCAATCCACGAATTGAATATCTCGCTTTGACTTAATCACCGACACTGCGACATTTACATCTTTCGGCACCACATCTCCACGATACAGCATACAGCATGCCATGTATTTCCCTGCACGTGGGTCGCATTTAACCATCATATTGCACGGTTTAAAACATGCATTCGTTAGTGAGCCAATATCGTGATTCTCGTGAAATGAATTTGTGTTGGAGGACAATGGAGCATATGCAACCAAAGGGAAATGTATACGAGGAAATGGCACAAGATTGGTCTGAAATTCATTGAGGTCAACATTCATGGAACCGTTGAATCGTAATGATGCCGTTGTGGAGCTAACAATTTGAGCAATCAATCTGTTTAAATTTAAGTATGCTGGCCGTGAGACACCTAGTTTATTTTTGCATATATCATAGATAGCTTCATTATCAATCATAAACACACAATCAGAATACTCGAGTGTAGAGTGTGTCGTCAATAGAGCATTGTATGGCTCCACGACTGCTGTTGACACCGTTGGAGATGGATAAATAGCAAATTCCAATTTACTTTTCTTGCCGTACTCCATGGCTAGACCCTCCATTAGCAACGACGTAAATCCAGAACCAGTACCACCACCCAGACTGTGAAATATTAGAAAGCCTTGTAGTCCATCACATTGTTCAGCCATCTTTTGAATACGTATTGCTACATTGCCGATTAGTTCCTTACCAATGGAATAGTGACCTCGAGCATAATTATTTGCGGCATCTTCTTTGCCCGAAATAAGTTGTTCCGGATGATAGAGATTGCGAAATAGTCCATTGCGGATGTCATCGACCACTGTAGGTTCCAAATCTACAAAAATGGAACGAGGCACATGTTTGCCTGAGTCCGTTTCCGCGAAGAAAGTGCGTGCATCGTTCGATACATTTGCTTCAGGTACGTCACGATTAACTGTTAAGGCACATGTGCTTGAGGCTGATAATTCCTCCTTTGATTTGACGCTACCATCAGAATTAATGCCATGCTCCAACAAGTACAACTCCCAGCATGAATTACCAATTTGTATACCAGCCTGCCCTATTTGAATTGATATTACTTCACGCTGTAAATATTTATTTATTTAGAATAAACGGTGTGTATAAAACTTTCTTGCTTGTGCTATTGCTTACCATTTCAGTGCGAAATATGTTAGTTGATAACAATTATAAAAAGTTTAAATGTGATAATATTGCATGAATATGAATGATGTTACATACAACCTAATGTGTTTTGACAATGCAATTACATGCAGGCATTGGAAAAGAACTGCTAAAACTCAAAAAAAAAAAAAACGAAACAAAAATAGAAAAATGCAAATTAACGGCCATTTTATTTATAGATATCGTGTTTAAGAATGTAAGTAAGTATGATTGTGCAGATTTGAGGATAATAAAAGATCATGCATATATGTACATATGTATTGTATATAACATATATACAGTGTACGCTCAGAAATTAGAACCACTTTGTAATTGAGGTTGCTCGAATTCTCGAGCTGTTCTAATTTCTGGATATTTTTGAAGCAGAAATATAGCAAAACAAATATAATTTATAATTTTTTTGATATAATTTGTGTTACAAGATTGTTTATTTTTAGTTTCTTATATAAAGATATTTCGATATCATTACGAATCACTAAAAGATCGTCCCATGGTCGTGCCATGCAGAGATGAACCATTCTTTTTGCACCATGTAATTAAATTTTTGTTTGAAATTTTTAAGTATCGAGTAACGAGTAACGAGTATGCTCTTATACTCGATTTTCCATCTCCGCATACTCAGTAGAGTGCGTACCTTATGCTTTCGCTTCTTCATAAGTCTCACACATGCATGATAAGGAGGGTCGAATTTGTGTGGCGAAAAAAAAATTGATAGATCGTATAGCAAAAACTGAAACTACAATATATAATCGGTCCAAAATCAATTTCAACCCCACGCCCTTCCACAAATAAATATTTCTTTCCATACATTATTTCCAACATTTTAAAGGACTATTTTTGAATGGGTAGACAGACATAACATACTTATTCATCAAATGCGGGGTGTAAAATAGACCCTTAGAAAAATATATCTAGAATCTATGGTAGTTTCAATTTTTGCATACGATTTGTCACAATATTTTTATTACAAATTCGTCTTATTACGAATGTGTGAATTTGTTTTGCATATGGAAGACAAAATAGAACATCAGAAATTAGATGAGTCTCTTCCTGCACGAAACGAGAGTAAAATCAACAACAAATACGCAGGTGTAGATGAGTGTGTGTACCAATGCGAATGTAATCGAAGAAAGATGAACATTTTGATGTTTTGTCGTGTCTTCCTCTTGATTTTGGGTCTTCTGGATGGCACTAAAATGAGAAAATCGTGAAAAAATGCCAACAAATTAAATCTCAAGTGCTGTGTTGGCGATTGGGTGTATTTATGAATGAAAAATATAGTATATTGCTTCTCATGTGTATATACATATACATATATATTTTATATAGGCAAATTGAAAGTAACGAAATTGAGAGAAATTATATTGATTGTTTATATGCAGATATGTACTTATGTTCATGAGAATTGATTGATTGTTTATAATTTCAATTCTAATTTTTTATAATTAAAAAAAAATTTTTTTGCAAAAAAAATTCAATAATACAAATAAATAATATCTAAATATCAAATAATATTAAATAATTTAATATACATGTAAATATTCGATATAATTTACATATATGCAATTTGAATTTCAGTCAAAAGAATGTCATTAATCCATGAATACTCTTCATGTTGGTACACTTCTGTGGAAACATTTCGTACCTAATAGCCTATTACAGACGGCAGCCTAATTCCGGATTACCGAGTTAATTCGAATTAACTGCAGCTAATCCGCATTAACTCGATGAGTTAATTCTCAAAATAAAAGAGGGTTAGTGCAATTTGAGATGGCAACACTGCTGAAAATTTTCTATTGAGAATTTTACTCAATCCATTTTACAATATATTAGGTGTGTTCGCTAACAAAAAACTTTCAACAATTGTTAACAGTTTTCAACACGAAAAGCGTTGGCGAACAAATAAATCCAGCTGTCAATTACGAACTATCAATGTCAATTTACAAGTTTCTGATAGTTTTCAGTTCACGTACTTCTTGTAGATTTTCTCATATCGAGAGTGACAGATGACAGGAATTGATAGTGATAGTAATGTAAGTGAGCAGACCTAATAAAACAGCAATCAGCCGTTTAGTTAATCCGCAATACTGCCGTCTGTCAGGTTAATATTTTATCCGGATAAAGTGCGCAGGTAATCCAGATTAACACTGCCGTCCGTCTAGGCTATAAGCTATATATTAGAGGAAAGCGCAGATCACATTTTTTATTGGCCCTTGCCAATATCAAAGCGAGAGCAACAATCATTTTCAGTGCATATCATTCGTATTGAAAACACTCACTCATATGTGGCGTTGAGCTCATTATGATCTGAATGCTTTCAATGGCGAATGAAAACTATTTGTATACATCTCAACCACTGATAGAAATTTTCAAAATGGTATGGCCTGGAAGATAATTCTTTTCATACTTATTAGCTCTCTGGTTTAAATCCCATTATAGGTAACTTTTTTATTTATTTATTTATTTTAATAATACGTACAATACAATACAATATTATGTTCAACAAAAAATTCAGTTATTGTACATTTCAGCAAAATCTTTAAAAATACCCAGATTTTTGACACTTGTAATTCTTATTTCTTATATCGCAATCATGTTTTGTTATGAATGAGAAAATAGGACTGTTCTATTCTCCATGTTATCAAAACTTATTACAAACTATCACAGTTTCGTACCCCAAAAACTTGCAAAGTAGAATGACATTTCAGTTTGAGGGGAAGTTGCAAGTTTGTACTTGTAGAAACTTGCAAGTTAAAAAAACAAAACAGCTGATCTCAAACAGACGGAACAAACAAGCAAACGAACAATTGGAATTCACTTAATAGAATATCAACTTGCAAGTTTTCGCTGGTTTTGAGTTCTCGTACTTTCTCGTATATTTTTTTGCTGCGATCGAATGCTGTAAATTTCTGAGAAATTTCTTTACTGCATAATTTTACTAGAAATGTACAAAAACGGACCATGTGCATTCAAAACCCAAAATGCAACGACACATCAGTAAAATTTTTGAAAATAACTCCAGCTGTTAGCTGTTTACACAGAAATCTTGAAGACGGTAAGGACTTCTTCATTCGAAAGAAGTGCTGTAATCGCTTTTTACACTTTTTTCCTCTCAAGTAATTTGTAAAAAATGGAAAATGATTATAACTTTCATAATGTTTGTATGCTCAACGTTCGTTAATATTAATGATGATCTGTCATAGGGCCAGTTTTTCATACAAGTTTAAACCAGCTTTAAACTAAGTTTATGTAAACGGAGTTTAAATTTTAATTTTATTTTAAACCGCAACAAGAAAAGGTGTACTGGAGTGCAAAAACAGACAGCTGAACAACTGGTCGGTTATTTTTAGTTTAACCCAGCTAGACTGTTTAAACTTTGTTTAAACGACAAATAGATTTAAACTCGCACTGAAAAACTGGTGCTACGGTTTACTAAATCTCCCTCTTTAAATTTAGCTATTTACATTACCTAACGAGATTTATTTTTGTACATTTTGTTTACAATCCTTTTTCATTATATATTCTTACTTGAAAAAGGTTTAAAGTGTATTTAGTAGATTTATACCCTACAAAGTTAAATCTTGAATTGAGCGGAGATTTATTTGAAATCTCACTTAAATCTTCATCGCTTCTCTATAAAAATTGATTAACAGTCGCTCGATGCACATCGCTTATTAACAAACGTCAAAAACATATGCTAATGAAACGAAGCAGACTAGGAAAACAAATTATTTGAAATTATTATTATCCAACACTTTTTCCACCGCTTTCGTTTTGAAATAAGTGTATCGAAAAAGCTTAAAAGACTGCTATGTGAAATCAAATTGAAAAACTCGAAAATATTTTGGTGGTATGTATAAGGGACAAACATATCAAATGCATTTGTGAATTTTTATACCCTGCATAATGCAATATGCATGGTATATTCATTTCGGTCAAATGTTTGTGTCCACTTGAAGGAATCTCCGGAGATATAGACATGGATATATATTCGTGATCAGCGTCGATTAAATTTTCGATTTAACGATGTCCGTCCGTCTGTCTGTCACCTGGCTGGTTCGCACGATAACTTGAGTAAATATTGAGCTATTTCGATGAAATTTGGCATAAGTAATCTATGATCCAAGGGTACGGAGGGGATTGATATTGGGCATGATCGGTCAATAACCACGCCCACACCAAGCATTCAAAGCGACTAACCTCGAAATTTTCAAAATCTTTAACTTGCTACAACTCACACAATATACCACTTGGGACAACAATATTTTGCACATAGAGTTATATTATACTACTATATAACTTCACCAAAAGTGGATGAGCCACGCCTACTTTCTAGCGTAGCTCCCATACAAAGTGTCTGTACTTCTTTTAAATTTAAACTGCTGTAACTTCTACAATCTTCTGTCTAGAATAACCATAATTGACACTTAGATTAACACGGTAGTCGGAAATAATATGGCAGAAAATCAATGTGCCACGCCGACTCCTTTTTGAGTCTCCCATACAAAGTTGCGGAAATTAAAAAAAATGTTACCGGTTATAACTTGCAAACTATTCAGCGTAGAATAACGAGATTTAAGGTGTGGATTAGTATTGTACGAGCAACTAGGCTCACAAAAAATGGGCGCACCACGCCCAGTGTTTATCGTAGCCCCCATACAAATTTTAAATTGAAACAGCTGTAACTTAGGCAATCTTATGTCTACAATAACCATAATTGACACTTAAATTAATATCGTAGTCGGAAATAATCTGGCGAAAAATCAGCGTACCACGCCCACTTCTTATTGGGGCTCCCATACAAAGTTGAGGAAATTAAACAAAAATGTTAACCACCATAACTTAGAAACTATTCAACTTAGGACACCAAATTTAAGGTGTGGATTAACATTGAAAAATTAATTGGATTTACTAGAAAGTGGTAAGCCACGCCCACTTTTTATATAGCTCCCATACCAAGCCTCGGAATTATCTTAAAATCCTTTTACTTCGTCAAAGTCAACCATATTTCGGGTGTAAATTAGTAGTATATGCAAAAATTGTTTCTCGAAAAGTGGAAATAAAAGAAAAGTTGGATATTCGAGTAAACTTTTTATATATAAATCTACATATGCAGGGTATAGTTTGGTCGGCCCCAGCCGACTGTAAGGAGATTTTTTCTTTTCTATTATTACTAATTTTAATTTAATTACATCAACTTGTAAATATTTGTTTAATTGTTACAATAATTGCAATAATCAAAAAAATCGGTTTAAGCGTATCGTTTTTTTTTTAATGATAAAAAAGAGAGTGTTAATAATTATGACACTACTTAGACATGTTTTGACATACCCTGTGCATTACATGAGAGCAAGAATTACGAATGCCCTTCTTTGTTAATTATGGATAAGCATAAAGCGTTTCTCATGTACGTGAAACAAGCACCCCTCTCTCTTTCCGGTGCGTCCCTCACTCACAACCAAAATGTTTTTAATGGGAATGTTTTTGTCTAAAGCAGGACTTAGCTATTATAACAGGTCGATATAAAGAGGGAGATTTAGTAAATCTAATAGGCTAAATCTCATAATGTAATCAAATATTACAAACATTTGACCGAAATGATCATGAGCTCATGTCAGCTACATCATGTCATTACTACATCACATCACTTTCGAATTATTCCCAAAAACTTATACACAAAACAAAATTTTTTATTTCGAAACGCAATAACTTTTTGTCGTAACTTTTTCGCTTAAACAAATAAAAGTCTTAATTATAAGTGTCATTCGATGTGAATGAATACCTATTTTCCTCCATTTGATGCTTTATTCCCAAAAACGTGTGGCAACGTTGAACAAATGTATAAAATAGAATGTCGATAGCAAAAAAGAAATGAGGAAAGTTATTAAACTATTATTTGGAGTATATTGGATCTGTATTGATAGGAAATAATAAAACATCGATAAAGGAATTATTTCATTCAAAAACGCCACTTAAACGAGCCGGAGGGCATATCTCATTAATAACAAATAGAAATTACCAGCAATGGATGTCTCGGAACCAAATAGTGATGAAACACAGCAAATCGATAAGAAAACAGTTGGTGAGCCTCAGTTGCATTATGGAATATCAAAAAGTAACAATTGGCATTCAGTGTCGATTGAAATACAACATAATTAGTATTGTTAAAATTGCTTTCCAATGGAGAAGCTCCTGAAAGGGCATTGTGGCAAAGTTGAGAAAGAGTGATGTCACTATAGCCCCTCCAAATTTAATAATCATGATCATCACGTCAAGTTTGAGAGTTGTTAGTGTGTTCTTTGTGTTCTTCAACAAAGTTGATAGCAAATCATTACTACTTTATATACATACATACTGTTGTGCATTATTTTGTCAAAGTGGAGCTTCGAATTTGTCGAATTTGGAGGAGGAATTCTTATTCTGTTAACAGCAGAATAAATTGGCACATGAACGTTTTCTTATTTCTCACAGGTTCATGCCCCATTCTAAAATTAATTAGGATTGGCTGTAAGGTCTTAATATTTGTGATTTTGTAACATGGGATCGTAGTGGTTTAAAATCCTTGAAAACTAAATCTAATGTGATTTTGGTTTTTATACGTTTTATCTTCGAAATACCTCTTTAATATAATATAAAAGAATTATTTCATATCGAGCTTTAACATGATATCTTACATAGGCATTAAGGTGGAGTGAACATTTTTTTTTTTCCTTTTGGTAAATTCAAGTTGAAGGTTTCCACTTTAGTTCAAAAGTAAAAACACGTAATATTCGATGTCTTTTTTCAGTGAGTCATCACTGAAAATATTTTGTAATATATAAAGCCAACTTTTTATTCCAATTTCATTACAAAGAAAAATATTTGAAATTTTTTCAACCAAAAAAACACGCATTGCTCCACTTTAATGCTGGAATTCATAACTAAGCGATTTTCACTTCAGTTCATAATGTTTGTGTCACATTAGCAAGTAAACGCTAATGTTAGAAACCGTTAAAATCGAGAGATATTTAAACACATTTATGATTTTACGAATATTTTAGTCACGTTATAATTTTGTTTTATATACGTACAATATATGGCATATATTATTAACAATGCCCTTGTTTCTGGCACTAATAGCATTATATATTGCAGGTTCTAATCAAAATGAAAATGAACGATTATCGGATTCATTGCTATCACCATTGGGTCATCAGGCATCAGTTGCTAATTTGGCAGCAGATATTAGGACTATGAACTTGCTGGAAAATAGTTACCAGTCACAATCGTCTTTAAGCGATAGTGGTACTAGTATTGATCGGCCAAATATCACAGGAGTAACCCACAATAGTAGTCGTTTTGACGCTGACAATCATAACACCGGCACTTACGCGGGTGCTACTAATAATTGTGATAGCAACAATATTTTCAATAGAAGTACAACTACCAGCAATTTGCCAGTTCAACGGAATTCTATGAGTACTACCGAATATACATCTGCATCAGTATCATCAAAAGCAGCTGCAAGCGTTGGTAATATCAGTTTTAGCAGTATGGGCGACAATGGCACGACTTCACCAATACATTCTAACAGGCAGCGAAGTCCATTAATGCAACCATTTAGCGCTGATTGCAACATTTTAAATGAGTTTGAAGTCCCCTCCAAGGCTCAAAATACTTTGGTGGACACAAGCAATTCGGATAACATTAATAGCAGTAATAACAATAGCCACAATGCAAACATAATCACTTCCAACCGAAACAATGGCGGTATTACTGGCACTATCCGCAGCACTGCATCTTCGACGTCAATTTGCACTACAATTATAAGCACCACCAGTAGTAGTGCTGCCATAAACACACAAGTTATAATACCTCCAAGGCAAGCATTATTGCCTTGGGTTGGACACTCTCGTACTTCAATAATCAACGTGATGCCTTTACATACACAAGCGGATATAACACAATCGTCTATCAATGAGACAAGTATGCCTCGTCCAGGTGAAATTGTTATGCGCAATCTTTTTAGTGACTTTACGTTGCAAGTTGAGAAGAAAATAGAATTGGTTATGTTGGATACTGCTGATAAAAACCTCGCGAAATTACTGCAACGTGGCGAAGATCAACAATTTGATCAACTATTGTCTGCTCTCGGCTCAGTGGCAGAACATTGTTTACCTTCTTTGTTGTATACTCTACTTGCTTGGCATCGTCGCCAATTGTCCGACGGCGAGATAAAACATGATCTCAAACGTATGGAAAAATCTAGTATTCCGAAGCCTGCAGACGATCTGGAATTTCAATTACATCGTCGTGAGGCAGCTGTTGAGTTTATATTTTGTTTGGCGCTCATTGAGATACTACGGCAGCTACCATTCCATCCAGGTCATGAGAATCTTGTGCGCAGCATTGAGAGTTTAGCTTTTAAACAATTCAAGTACAAGGAAAGCGTTCAGAATAGTCCTAATGCGCATAACTTACATATAATCGCCGATTTATATGCAGAAGTAATTGGTGTTTTAGCCCAGAGTCGTTTCACGTCGGTTCGGAAACGATTTATGACCGAATTAAAAGAATTACGTTCTAAGGAACCGTCCGGAAGTACAACACAAAGTATAATCAGTTTGTTGATGGGGATGAAATTTTTTCGTGTTAAGGTATATCTTTACATTCAAAATGATCTGTTTGTGTGCCTCATGGATGAGTATGAGTATATCTAATTACCTTTGCAGATGGTGCCCATCGAGGAGTTCGAGGCGTCATTTCAATTTATGCACGAATGTGGTCAGTATTTCCTTGAAGTAAAGGATAAGGATATAAAACATGCATTGGCTGGTTTATTCGTAGAAATATTGGTACCAGTTGCAGCTGTAAGTGATTTGGTTGAACATTTAGTCTATATTTATTTCTAAACACCATTTTTGTTTCAAAGGCTGTAAAAAATGAGGTAAATGTTCCATGCGTTAAGAATTTCGTTGACTTATTGTATATGCAAACGTTAGATGCATCAACCAAGTCCAAACATCGTCTAGCTCTCTTTCCGTTAGTCACGTGCCTGCTTTGCGTCTCACAGAAAACATTTTTTCTGACTAATTGGCATTATTTTCTTGCAATGTGCTTGAGTAACCTAAAAAATCGTGACGCGAAAATGAGTCGTGTTGCATTGGAGTCCCTATATCGTTTACTATGGGTATATATGATCAGAATAAAATGTGAATCAAATTCGGCCACTCATTCGCGTCTACAGAGCATAGTTAACTCTTTGTTTCCAAAGTAAGTATTACATCGTATTGAATATTAAAGAAAACATTTATGATTTCAATTATTCCATGCAGAGGTTCCAAAGGCGTTGTTCCGCGTGACACTCCTCTCAATATATTTGTGAAAATTATACAATTTATTGCCCAAGAGCGTATGGATTTTGCTATGCGTGAGATTGTTTACGATTTGTTGTGCGTCGGTCGTTCCATTAAAGTAAGTATTCCATTCAGATCTAAATTAATATCGCATACAAATACATCATAATACATTACAGTTGATCTTCAATCCAGAACGTATGAGCATCGGGTTACGTGCTTTTCTCGTAGTAGCTGATTCTTTGCAGCAAAAGGATGGCGAACCACCAATGCCACGCACCGTACCCGTTCTTCCATCAGGAAATACGTTGCGTGTAAAAAAGACGTACATTAATAAAATGCTCACCGATGATACAGCACGTAGCATTGGAATGTCGAATTATTTTCCACATGTGCGTCGAGTTTTTGTCGACATTTTACGGGCACTCGATGTGCACTATGGTCGTCCGTTGATGATGACTAGTTCACAAAATCAAAATAAGGAGCCGGATGAGATGCTCACCGGCGAAAGGAAACCCCGAATTGATCTGTTTCGTACATGCGTTGCTGCTGTACCACGCCTAATACCTGACACCATGACTCCGCAAGAATTGGTCGATCTTCTCTCACGTCTCACAGTACATATGGATGAAGAATTGCGGATGCTAACTCATCAATCTCTGCAAACTTTAGTCATTGATTTTCCAGATTGGCGTCAAGATGTTGTACACGGATATACACAATTTCTAGTTCGCGAAGTCATAGACACTTTTCCGCAATTGCTAGAAAATTGTACTCGGATGTTGTATATATTCTTGAATACATGGCGTTGTGCGTTAAATGTCAATGGTTGCAGTAGTGGAAACGTTGGTCAAAATGTTACACCGATACCCCTAAAAACGCCAATAGTGAGCGTTGGAGTTGGTAATGGGCGTGCAAATATAAATGCTACTGTTGGTGCCACAACATATGGCACGTGTGGGTCTTCTAATGAAACATGCAGCAAGGATACAACTGCAAGTCAACCATCTAGCATAAACACTAACATTAAAAGCGTAAATACAAGTTCCAGTGGTACATCAACCATTACTTCAAGTGGCATGTCCACTATAACGCAAACTACTGCCATTAATATGGTTGATGCGTCCAAGAAATGCGAAATACCATTGGTAACCACTTTACACTTTGTTGAGGGTTTCGCTTTGGTTCTACTTTGCAATTATCGTCCGCTGTTACGTAAATTAGCTGCAATGATTTTAAAGGAAGTGAAAAATCTTATGAAAGCGCTCAACATATCGGAAACTGAACCTCCACTAATTGACGTCATTGATAATTGTTGTCCCCAAGCGTTGGAGAAATGTTTACCATATTTGCCACAAACAGAAAAGTCTGCCATTCTCAATGCAAATAATATAGACTTACAATGGATAGCAGAACGCACGAGTGGCGTCTGGATAGCAAGTCTAACTGATGGTAAAGATACGTTTTAATCACTTTTATTGTATTTTGATTAAGTAATTCCATTACAAACGTTTTTGCTCACTTTAGATGTGTCTAAATCATCGTCATCTACCTTGAATTTATCCCAATCGAACAATATCCATCAGCAGCAGCAACAGCAGCAGCATCAACAACAAATGCAGTCCGATCCGTGGTCAATTGTTTTATTTAGTTTTCTCGAGCGTAACAATATTCTCCAACAGTGTCCTTCGGCAGTGGCGCAAGCATGGCCTATATGCTACTATCGCGTAACTACCCTCTATTCGGTTATTGACCCAACGTAAGTGTCGAATGGTTTTGACATAAATAGTTGGTGTATATTAATAATTATTATATGAATTACTTTATTTTGTAGACCGGTAAGTGATAACCGTGCTTCATTACTGAGAGGTTCAGCGCCAACTAAAAAAATTCCCACCGAAAGCCAAAAAGACTTTTATTTGCGATTATGGAGAAATCAAAGTGCGTGCGCAATGCGTTTTGTGCCACAAATACCGAGCGTAGCGGTGCGATGTGCGTCACCAGATCTTAGTTTAAGGTATGCTTTCTATTTTCTTTGACCAATTCGATGTTCACGATGTTTGATAATAGCCAAAATATATATTAATAAGTGAGTATCGAAAATCAGCATAAAAATGCGTAATGACTTTGCCGACAACACAAGAAATGCATAACACAGGAGCTGTACTCGAACGGAACAAATTATGAAGTACTTGTTCATTGCGTTTCAATTAAAACTTTGCACTTCTAAATACCGCCAGCTTTATATTAGGTTATAAAATATTTTTTATTCGAGAGCATACGCTTCGAGCGACAATTAAATTTCTCTTGAATTAACGAAAACAAAAAAATGCAATTCTTATTTAGCCCATATTTATTTGCTATTCGTACATACATAAATTTAAATACTTTGATGTTTTTACAGCTCTTCGCCGGATTCGCTAAACGCTGATCGCAATGATAAATCGACTTTAGGTTCCGCTTCACCACAGGCACTCTATAAACTGATTGTACCGCTTTTGCGCTGCGAGGTTGTCGACGTTAGGGATGCGGCTGTAAATGCCCTTGGTATGATAAATCATGACGCGCTCAAGTAAGTTTTGTTTCAATTTACTAATTAGTTCAGTCGAATGAAGATTTACGAAAATACTTAATTCGAATAAAGTGAAAATACGATTTTCGGCGTAAAATAAAAATTCGATCACGTACCAAGGTGGTCGCCATATTAGAATAATATTATGGGAAGTTTAGTTTCCTTATTTCTGACATTATATTATATTAGTTTGTTCATTCCTGATATATACATATTTCCGTAAAATTCTGAAAATTGGTAATTTTAAGGATTTTAATTCTAAAAATTTCCTCTTTCTCGTTATTTAATGAGATTTGGAATATAGAAATCTTCCACTAACTGATTGCGTTTTTAAACGCTTTTGTAACGTTAATACAACGCAAGATATTTTATAAAAATCAAACAAACGAATTTATAATTCTAATATGGCGGCTAAGGAGTCACTTTTCCAATAGTGTCCATATTCTAATTCGGTATTTTTGAAAAGTATAGAAACAGTCTAGATTTATTGGAATAGGTATAAGTGATGATAAAATAAAATAAATCACGCAAGAAGTAGGTTTGAAAGAAATAAACAAGTATATTAAAAATAGTAAATTTTTATTGATTCAATTGTACAAAATGCGGAATTTGCAAACGTATGCGTTAAAAAACGTATCATTACATTGTAAAATAAGTAAAAAAATAAACGACGAATATACAGTGGTAAAAATTCCTTTAAACGCACAATTTTTTGAAAATGTTTTTTTTTTGTTCACTTAATTTTAATAATTTCATGGACCTATTCTTAAAATATGATTGAAGAAAAGTATCGAATTTTACACATTTCAATACTTCACGTCTTAATTTAAATATTTGTTGAATAAAATTACTATTAAAAATTCGTATAAATGTTATACACAAAAGAATAGAATTACAAGTTTAGTTTCATGCTCTACCCGATCTTGTCAGCTGATACCAATGATATCTATTTTATATAATTTTTAATAGAGATTTAATGGAGGAACTTGTTGTCTACATACGTGAGGCCGTGGACAGAAAACAAGAAAATATGCGACGAAGACGACGCCGCGATGCTCTAAGATTGCAATTGGTCCGTGTATTAGAAAAAATCGCTGAGAATAATACATTTGGAGCAAGGTGAGTGACGATTACTAAATTTATGTTTCAGGTAAAAATAAATGTTAAGGCCCTGTTCTGTCAAAACAAAGAAACTTTATTGAACATATGCATACTTATTTGTAAAATTTCGACTTTAGGTTCAGTTCTTTGATTAATTTCTTCGTTAATTTTCTTTAAAAATAGTGCCTGCGTGTTGGATCGGGAAAATATGTCGTTGCATCCGATTTTCGTTGAGTACATTGAAGGCGCAATGCAATACTTGGTCGCAGAAACAGATAAAGATAATACAAATACACGAGAAGTAAAAGTACGCTTTTGCAATTTTATACGAAAAATGATTAAGAATTTCTCTTGTAAGTTTTGATTGATTTTCCTTTTTGTTCAGAGTTCGTAAATGTTCATTTATTTGCACTCAAAAAAATGCATTCATGAATAATTCATTCATATATAAATAATATAAACGTGTAATAATGAGTTGTGTGAAAAGATCTTGTCTGTTCAAAGTAGCAGATTGTTTGATTTGGTGGTGTTGTCTCATCTTGGTGAAACCAGCGCCACCACAATACATATATTTCTGTAAACATGGGTGCCTAAATGAATATTTGCGAACTCTGATTTTAATTAATTTAATAACGTCGAACTTTTTTTGTATTGAAGTGGAATCATGTGCTACTTTATTGACACGAGATCTGAAGCGAAGTCTTTTCAATTTATTTGCAACGTGGTGTGGTACATTTTCAAAACCATTGGGGATTACATCACAAATTGGTCACACTTCAGAGGAAGAAAATTTACAATTTTGGGCTTTACAGGTAAGTTTTATTTTTTAAACTGTTTTTCAAGAATCTTTTTTAAAAAATCATATTCATATTTTATAGGCTATGTCTGCTTTGCTTTGCTGCGGACATGTTTTCTACGTACCATATCTCTGCGATGATGGCATTATTTATAAATGGCTTGATATGCTTTTAGCTTGCAAGGAAGATAAGGTTTGTATATTTATATATGTATCATACAATAGTGTTGGTCGTAAATTAAGTACTTTCATTCCACTAAACACGCTTTCCACGAAGAAATTATTTAAAGTTTCTGAAGAGGTAGTAGTTGTTGGGAGATAATCCAAAAGGCTGCAATAAGATTTAAAGTTAATTGTTTTATCATTCTCAAGATAATCAATTAATCAAATACCTTTTTCATAAAAGAAACGGATGACGTGAGCTTTTTTCCGATCATTCTGACTTCGTCTCTTTTGGACCTAAACAACTAGCTTCAGTCTACTGTAAACGTTCTTGTTTCAGTTTAGGATCATGGTGGTGGATCATATATAATCTTTCATCTACAGTATGGAGTACTCGTTCCTCTGAGATGCCTATGATGTCAGCAATATCACGCTTAGTCAAACTTGGGTCTTCACAAACGCTTGCTTAATGATTTCTGATGTTGTAGCACTTTTTGGACTTTCATTAAGTTGTTCATCTTGAACGCTTGTTCGATCACGTATAAACTCTAAAGCCCATCAATGTATAGTTGGAAATGAAGGAGCATATTCCTCTAACATTTTTGTATGAGCTTCTGCTGCTGATGAACCTTTCAAAATAAATAATTTTATCACTGCACGGTATTCGGTTTTCTCCATTGAATGTTCAAATAAAGGATTAAAATGGCATATAAATTCTGGTTCCTCTACTCCTCAATACTTTTCAAGCAATATAAACATATAGTTATTTTGTTTTTATTATAGATTTATCAGCTAGCACGTGACACTGTCGTTTTGTTATTAGAATGCAATCCGGATATGGGTCAGTTGCTGGAGTGGGTTATTGATCGTTGTTATACATCAGTTCCACGTGAAGCTGACGCCTGTTTTTTATCATTGGCAGCTATTTTTAGTGCTAGGTGAGTATAATAGCAATTAATGAAATATCAGAACTACCCGACCTAACAAAGAGAACAACAAATTTGGGAACATTTTTCTATATACCAGCGATATTCTATACTCTTCGATACCCTGTTTATAGTATGAACTGTCTAGCTCATTAAAATAGCCATCTACCGCAGGCTCCACCTCTTCATTGTTTGCAAATCTTCTACCACCAAGCCATTTTTTCAAATTTGTAAATAGAAAATAATCCTTCGGAAATGTGGCGAATAAGGTGCGTCCTAAAGCAATTCGAGCTTTAACTCATTGATTTTGGCCATCGCAATAGCGCATGTGTGAACTGGTGTTTTTGTTCTGTTGCTTTTTCATCTCCAAATATTCGGTAAATATACGATGTATAGCACTTTCTGAAATGCCTGTAATTTCACCTAGCTCACGCACCTTCAGCCGGCGATCGTCCAATACCATTTTGTAGATTTTCTTAACCGTTTCTGCCGTGGCCTCCTCAATTGGTCGACCACTACTGTGTTCATCTTGGCAGCTCGTACGACCTCGTTTAAACTCTGCCACCCAATATTTTATGGTCGTAAACGAAGGAGCAGACTCCCCCAGAGTAGAATCTAGTTCGGCTTTAATATTCGTTGGACTGAGACCTTTGAAATGAAAGTATTGAATTACATAACGGTGATCAATGTTTTCCATGTTTACAAATTCACTGAGGTCGTTAACTTTCGATGGCTCCAAAAATAATACTAAACAACGTGGCGCCTTGAAACTAAAAACATATGTTTTATAAGGTTGCCACTTTTCACCAAAGTAATGTTTTTCAAACTACTGCCGCCATCTATATGTCAGGTCGGGTAGTTCTGGGACCGCCCTCGTACTATGAAACGATAAAAGCCCGTTTATGCGGGGCGCTCAGTCCTCTAATGAATAAGTAATATATTTTAATGTAAAATTACTGTTGGATTACATGTAATTCAAGTTATTTGAAACATTTTTGTTTTCATTTAACAACTATGCCACTGAGAAACTACCGTTACATATTACAATGGGTTATTTACAATATTTTTCAAGGTACGAAGTAATAATATATTCGTATAGTTGCTAAATAAGGTATTATCTTATCGATTTCAGAGAATATCCCTGTGACCATTATACATCTGTTATTACGGTAACACTACTTATGACTGGTTGCCCACGCGTTGAAGTGTATTCAACTGCTCTACAATTGCTACAAGTTTTGGATAAACGATTCTTCGGTAACGTTGGACCATTGCATGCCGATAACGAAAAAGGTAAGGCACTATTTAAAAATTTTACAATAATGAAGATAACAGCGTTTATCTTGCATAATTCACTTTTGTGGTTTATTGACGAAAAACTTGGGAAGGTGATTTTCAGAGGTTCTTTGGTCAGCCAATTTTTTACCATCAGAGATCGAAATAAATTGGTGTATGCATCAAAACTTCCCAACCAAGTTCCGTCAGTTTCTTCGGAGTCATCAAAGATGTGTTTGGCCTGGTATTGTCATAATGGAACACAACCCCTTTTCTCTTTGCCAATTCTGGTTGCTCTTTCTTGATTGCTTTACTCAAACGATCGAAATATGCACAGTAGAGGATCGAATTGACCGTTTCGGCATATTGTAGCAGCTCTTAATAAACGATTCCCACCAATTACTCAACATAACCTCGTTTGCCGTCAATCCTGGTTTCGATGTCGTTTGTGGTGGACCACCGGCCTTTGACCATGACGTTTTTCGGTTAATATTCTCGTAGTAAATCCATTCTTCATCGCCCGCTATGATTTGTTTCAGAAATGGTTCGATTTCGTTCAGATTCAGTTGGGCTTCACTGATGGCAATTCCGTCAAGCACATCTTTAAAACAGATGGCACCTATACATCAAGTTTTTTAAGCAGCCAGCCTTTTTGAAATTATCCTGCGGAATAACTGATTGTTTAACCAGTTATTCTCCAAATGTTTTATAAATTTGTTAACGATTCATTACAAATAAATTTACTTTTACTTCCAGATTGCGCTAGACAAGGGACTTTGGATATGCTTTTAAGCAGCATATACTGCAGATCCCAACGATTTCTTTCAAAGCAATTGGCACAATTACGTTCCGAGCTAACGATGTCTTTGTTTTCAGGTATAATTTTTAGTTGAAATACAATACAACCTTGCATTTGAATCAAATAATTTCACAATATATCGCTCATTGGATGCAATACTGATACAGTCACTATGTTTCCAAGATTTTAGTCTATATGATGTCAAAAGGTCAACTTCATACTTTCATTTTTTTTTTTGTTAGTTCATGAAGTGATGTGTCGTTTTTGTCTCACGGTGATTGAAACAAAGTGTTGTGTACAATTCCGACAATTTTTAGTTTTTTTTAGCCTTCAGCTTGTCGAGTATACATTTTCATATAAAATTTGATTTTAGATTTTAGATTTTTTTTAATCCTGCCCACAAAATTCAAAAATATGGTTTTGAGAAAAACGCTTTCAAAGTTTGGAAACACAACAAAACTTTGTATTATAGACTCACATTTAATCTGCAATACCAGGGCCATAAACTTCCCCTTCCTCATCCTGTAGAAGCTCTCGTTAAAGATGCGAAAAATGTAAAAAAAAAATCGATTTTTCGAAAATTTTACACAGGTGGACCCCCTTAATAAAAAAGAACTGCAATATGGGAAGTTTCGTCTTGATTAATTAAATTTTAGCACTCGCTCACGAGAAACTTTTTTTTATAATATTATTTTTATTATTTGACCATACCATACCTTATCGCCTCTGGAGGGGTAAAGGGAAATTTAAATCGACAAAAAACTGTCCATTCCATATTCTACATTTATCATCTGATTTTAGCAAAATTTTACTCAACATTTTTCCATAAAATTATCTTTCACCTACAACCATAAAAATATGTGAAATAAATTTTCTTCATGTCTATGGAACAACTGAAAATGAGTAATAAGATACTTGCGTGAAAGGGAAAAATTGTAAAGTAATGTTATTCATTATGTGCATTTTTGAGTTGTGTTGTAATTGCAGCAAATGAGCAATATACTTCTTAAACTAATCAATCAAAATTTAAATTGTTTATTAACACTTATTTCATACTTTTTTTCATTACATAGAAATAACTCATCGTTTTCAAACAGCCCGCGAAGATGTTCGCGCTTTATTGCTGCAATGCCTATTGCCATGGCTACAAAATATGGAATTAGTAGCTACAAGTGTACCGCCAGCTACACCACTATCGTATATTATGGTTAGTATACAAAAAAACATATTTAGTTTTTTTTTAATGACAGGCCATAGTCCATAGCCATGGACAATTGTGGTACACTGGCTAAAGTAGTGTAGTAGTAAAAAAACTTGATAGGAGATATGTACAGTAGGTTGAGAAGATAACTAGAATTCGAGGTTAAACATTTTCTTCAATGCATTTTATATTCGCATGTTTTTAAAATGATTTTCACAAACGTAACTATTTATCAGACATGATTTGGACATAATATTACTTTCTTCTTCCAGTATTTTCCAGATTCAGGAACACGTGGACGTCAGGAAGGCACTGGTTCGACTGAAGCTACAGAAATGATTCTGAATAATCTTTTTTACATTACAGCAAAGGTATGTAAAATGTATTGCCATATCATGGTGATGGGAAAGTATTTGCTCCTATCGACCTATTAGTACCGATTTTTCGAACATTCGACTGCAGTATAATAAAGAGAATAATATGTTGATGGATAAATTACACTGAATGAAAAGCAAATTAAGTAAATTTATCCCAAGTGATCTCTTCAACGTAACCACCAGGTATCGGAAATCGGTTGAGGGGTGATCGAGTGGGACAAGCAGAATTGTAGCTAGCAGTAAGGGTAGCGTTGAAATGTTCGACATCCACTTCGATGCCTCGTTTAATGTCGAGTTCAGGTGGCATCATATAGCTAGTGTGCAACGCTTCGCTGAAACTTCTCCAGTCTGTTTTTCTAGTAATCCTTGAAAGCCATTCTCGCCGCATTGGAGTTCTATCTATTTGTGGTCCGAAAATGAGTTTTCATTAAGGACTCTTCACTTGTTGATTGATCAGTCCAAAACAGGCTTTAACAGGAAAATGTCAATCACCACCGTCACAAATGTTGGTTGTTGGCCTACGTCTATCAGGGGATATAGTCGAACAGGCGAGTGTCTCGTTCATTGCACTTGCAGCTAATCTAATTACTATTACATAATATTGTGGCTCCCTTCAATGCACCAAGATCATAGATATGACCTACGAAGACCCAGAGCTCTTTGATTGTTATAGTGAGGAGAGTGTGCAGTTTGGATAATAACCTACTTGAGAGTGCAGTAGCGCTTTTGAAGTGCTACGAGCTGATTTTTTTTTTTCGACGAGTCCCACGGGTCTTATTCGCCTAACCGACCGAGATGCACGGTGACTGCTCAGCAATAGCGCGGACTCTTCTTAACCACGCTATGTTAGGGTGGTAATTACACTACCGACAATTATGGGCACAGATTTGATTTATCAACAGCTGCACAAAAATAGAATACAATCAAAATATAAATTTAAACAAGAGAACAAACTAAACGTTGTTTGTATACTGCGGCAAAGGATAATCAACAACTGAATACAAAATTAGTTTTTAATTACATTATTGGGACTGTAACTCCGGAAATCATTCCAGCTAATCATTTAGAAATAATATAAAAACTGTCAGTCCCAAAGAGGAGACTCAAACGGAATGCGTATGTAGAAGCCGGACATTCAATAGAGGCTTCGTTCATGCGCACAAACACAAATAAGGAAAGACATCTACCGTACTTAGCCCTGGATCTGGAAACTAGCAGGTAGTCTTTCCGATGAATAGGACTCTTCGTAATAGACTGCAAATCGAGTAATCAATGGAGGCATTACGTTAACCGCGTTTCTGATCCAACACGCACCCTTAGAGTGACGTCCTTTGTTTCATAACTCTTCGCATTCATAACAGTAATGTTTGTGCCTGCGTGCTTTTGTAAATCACCATCACTCACATCATTCTTCTTCTTCTTTGGCCTACAGAACCGAAAATCGATTTAAATCGTTCGCACAGTATTTGCTTGGTCAAATTGGAAATTTCAGGCGCTGTCAAGTCCTCCTCCTTCTACTAGAGGTAAGGTTTTCTTTTCGTCGTTGTTCACTAGCATCTTCTTAGCTGGAGTGTGCTCTTCCCTTCGTTCAGTATGACCAAGCCGAGCAGTCGTTGAATATTAGTCCTGTTAACTGTATAAATATGATACATACTGCTCACCTTATGCGGTACTGGCCTCCAACGCAAATAAGACCAATATGGAGCCGTAATAATAATAATAAATAAATAAATCCTGCGAATAATTTTTCCCTCGACAACTCTAGGTGTCCTCTCGTCATAGACGGACTGTCTCCAAACTCGGCCCGACTTAGTCCAAAGTAGTAGTTCTAGAAAAAAATAACGAAGTACTTTGTTATTTCAAAAGTGTGGTTGTAAATATTATCATGTAAAAGCGTAAATTTTGGATGTTTTGTAAAACCCTTCAATGATCCATGAACAATTAAATTATAACAAATTAATTTTTTTTTATGCTATATTTTTCAGTTTTCCGATTTTCATCCTCGAGATATCGAAGAACTTTGGGGCACATTATGTCAATTTTGGCCAAATAATCTAAAAGTGATTTTACGTTATCTCGTTATAATGAGTGGTATGGCACCAAGTGAACTTTTGAAATATGTAAGTGAAATTTGGAAATATTCATGTGAATATTTTGAAAAACCCCTGGAATTTCGCTATAATTCTTTGAACTGTTTCTTCGGTTGATTGATTCTATCGATCGCAATTTCGACGAATTGTGGCGAATTGTGTACTGTACTTCAAATAGTTACTTAGTAATATAGCTATAGTAATTATAACCTTATTTTTGCATTACAAATAATAAATGCACATTTGGTCATTTTCTTGAATTTTACAGGCTAAACGTGTTGCATTGTATTTAGCTCGCACATGTCCTGATAGACTATTAGATGAGTTAATGACTGAATTGCAGACCGTTGAAACTCTTAATTGTTTGATTGAACGAACCGAAACACCACCTTTTTACCGTTTAACAAGTATGCGAAAGGTGTCCTCTCATTCAGCTGATGGTACGTATTTATTGAAAAGTCTCAATTTCAAAAATGTTCTTAAAAATATGTAATGAGCATCCCATACGCAGTCACTGTTTTGATTATGGGGGGCAATTTAATAATATGTATTTCGGTGTGATGTGGACTGTATGGGTGCAAATATTCCGTTGAGTATCAATTATAGCTCAACATACATATAAGTATATAAAAGCCAGAAGAGAACACCGTTGTAAACCAAATTTAAAATATACATTCCAAATACATACATTATTCTTAATACCACAGGTATAATATACATTTTAAATATAGACATGATTCTTAGTAATATAGGGTTGGCTTCAACATTGCCGCCCGCCTTGCAGTATTGCAAATATTAAAAAAATTCATAAAAAATATTGAGTGAAGTACACCCTGTACTTCATAATACAATTCCTATAACTAGTAAAATTCATACATTAATTTTGTTTAAATAAATATTATACACTTTACGTTGAACTGATCCGAAGATCACCCAGCCGAAAACTGTATTTTGTATAATAGGTTGTCTATTCGTGGTTGGGAACAAACCCGGGTGCAAAATTTTTGAATATACATCGGCGCAGAGAACCACTTTGATTGCGATTTGTTGAAATCCGGGTCAGCGAGCTTTATATTGAGGAAAGGATTATAGCTAAAGAAATTTCCAAAGTTATAGGTAATGTTGGATGTAATGTTCATATTTAAGAATCTGGAACATTATCTGATGGGATGTTGTTGCGAATTGCATAGTTTACAAGACGATTTCGAAATATTCTCACTGAATGATTTTATATTCCTATTATAGCCTAGTCAGATGGCAGCCTAATTCCGGATTACCGTGTTAATTCGAATTAACTCGGGCATTAACTGCAGCTAATCCGCATTAACTCGATGAGTTAATTCTCAAAATAAAAGAGGATTAGGGCAATTTGCGATGGCAACACTGCTCAAAATTTTCTATTGTGAATTTTTCTCGATCCTCGATTTTACAAAATAGTAGGTGTGTTCGCTAACAAAAAAGTTTCAACAATTCTTAACTGTTTTCAACATGAAAAGCGTTGGCCAACAAATAAATCCAGCTGTCAATTACGAACTGTGAATGTCAATTTACAAGTTTCTGATAGTTTTCAGTTCACGTACTTCTTATACTTTTCTCATAGTGACAGATGACAGAAATTGATAGTGATAGTAATGTAAGTGAGCAGACCTAATAAAACAGCAATCAGTCGTTTAGTTAATCCGCAATAATGCCGTCTGTCAGATTAATATTTTAGTCGGATTAAGTGCGCCGGTAATCCGGAACTAGGCTGCCGCCTGTCTAGGATATTAGGGTTATCGGTTTGAAAAGTAGTTGGCTTGCTAAATTTTTAGGAGTCACACCTCATATCGGACACTGTTTCAAGAGTTTGGAATCGACTTGTTAAAAAGTCATCAAGATCTATCCAACTCGGAATTTCAAATTTATTTGTAACTTACTGCTCCCACAACGAAAGAATTATTTCTGGAAGACGGGTCGAACAAAGGAATATAAATATGCCGTCTCAATTGTTTAATATATGTCTATATCAAAAACTTTAAAAGCCGCAATGCAATTATTGATATCGCGTTGTAACTTTTTGATTCATTTCCTAATTCAGTATGAATATTTTGTAAACTAGCTGTTTACCATGATACGCTTGTTTTCGTAGAGATCTACTAAATTTTCCCACGCTTGAGCAAATCCATCGTTGGCAAGAGGAGATTCTTTCACTATATCTCTAGCGTCACCACGAGTTTTCTGATTTAAGTAGAAGAGTTTTTCCACTGTGGAGGCACGCTGATTTAAAATGTAAATAGCTGTCACGAAATGAAGGTCAAGTCCAGGTAATCACCATAAAAAACACCTGTGTCACATGGAGGTACACTAATATTGTGACCTGTTACCATAAGCTTTGGTTTAGGGTTAGCGTTTGCTGACGTAACAGGCGTGCGTGATAATTTTTTAATGTGATGAATTACAGCCGAACCGCATTTGATATAGATTTGGTAACAATTATAACCCCATTGCTTCCGCAATAGGGGTTTCCGTTGAAACTTCATATATATACAATCCAATAATTAATCACAAATATTTTAATTTTTAATTTTAATTTTATTTAATTTTAATTAATCACAAATATTTAATTCTTCATTATGCATCTCAAGAGATGAAATAGTATGGTCTGTTGGGGATATTTTATTGAAATTGCTTTCAAAATTGACAATATAGTCTGCATACCGCAGGAAAGTATTTAAATTAGACATCTTGAAAATATATTTGAGTAAAAATGATTAAATATAATATTATGTTTTTGCTGGGTTGTTTGAATAAATTTTGTTGTTTGCTGGGTTATTATATTTTTCTATGAAATGAGTTTAATATTGTTATTGTTATTTTTAATGTTTATCTAAATATTTACTATTTTCGGAAGATATAATATTTGTTTATACTTTAATGGCTAATACGTGAATTTTCTGTTTTGATTAAAAAAAAGTTAATAGGTGTTTGCGCAAAAAGAAATATTTTTAAGTTTGCGCAATTCCTATAAATTATTTGCCTGCAGCTTTATCATTTGTTCCCAATTCCACCTTGTTCCTATGTTCACATATGTAATGAAAAGATATATGAGAAATGTCAAATTTGGTGGTGTTAAATTTGTTCACATTTGCAAATTTCAACAATTTGGAGTTATTTATTCAATTATGTTTACTAAATTATGTGTGCAGAATTTTGGTATTGATTGTTTCTGTCTTTATGTTTTACCGCGGTATATGTGTTTATTTATAAAGTGTAGTTTGGGTTCAACCAATGTTTGTACGTTGATGAATTGATTTTGTGCCAGTGTCCAGAGTTCCTCTTTGCACGAAGGACCAATGTTTAGGTGTGATGTGCACTATAGGTGGGTGAAAATACAGTATAATCTCGTTAATCCGGACAATTAAAAACCAAGCCTTGTCCGAAATATCGAAATGTCCGGATTACCGAGATACAAGAATGGCTCGAAAAATTTACTACTGAAATAAAGCACAACATATTTTTAATATTTTAAAATTTTATTTTTTATGATTTATACACATTTTTAATGTTTTTCAAAGAAATTTGTAATTTTTTCTTGACGAAGTTTTGTGTCATTTTTGTTCTTGTGTGCAATATCTCTTAGGCTGACTAGTTTCAAAAAATCGCCAGCAGCGAAATCTTGCTCTTCTGCATATTTAATGCACGTGTTAAAGGCAGATATAGCTTGAGAGTGTAGAGTTTTTGGTTCTTCGTTTTCATCATCATTGTTTGGATCTTGGCTTTCATGAGTACTGCTGTCTAGATCATTTTCTTCAATTTGATTATCCGCGTCGTCATTCAGCCACTCATCAATCTCGTCATCGAAATATACGTCTGGTGCTATTTCGACTAATAAGTCATTTATTTCAGCTGAGTTATTGGGGCGTAACATTGCAAGAGGGAGGTCATCATCTGAATCCCATCCATCGTCATACAAAATTTTGTTGAAACATTTCTTAAGGATACCTTCACCCACCGTATCCCATGCGTTTGCTGTCAAAAAAGCAACGTCCTTCAAGGAAAACTTCTTTAAAGAATCCCTAAGGCTGTTTTCTGAACTGGACAAAATATGCGATAAAAAGCTTTTGCGATAATTCATTTTCAAAATTCGAATCGCATTCTGATCCATAGGCTGGATAAGAGCCGTGCAGTTTGGTGGCAAAAACATAACGCATATGTCCTTATCGAGATCTGCTAACGATTGAGGGTGGCAGGTCGCATTGTCTAGCAGTAGAAGTTCTTTGCATGGCAAATTTTTTTCCTTTAGGTATCGTTTTACTTGTTTGACAAAAGAGTTTTTAAACTAGGTCTTAAACAATAGCTCAGTCATCCAAGCATTTTTGGTGTTAGCGTATTCTAACGGTAGCTCACTTTTTTAAACGCCCTTGGATTTTTAGCTTTTCCGATCATCAGCAATTTCAGTCTATGCTCTCCCGTTGCATTGCAGCAAACCATAAGGGTGACCCTTTCTTTACCAATTTTACGTCCTGGAGCGGATTTCTCAGTATGCAACGCAAGCGTTTTTTCTGGCATCTTCCTGCAAAATAAAGCGGTTTCATCTGCATTATATACTTGAGAATATGTAATGCCCATTTCTGAAATTTTTCTGCGTAGTGTTTCAATGAAAGGTTGTACAGCAGTTGGGTCGTTGGATAGTTTCTCGCCAGATATTTTAAGAAATTTTATTCCATATCGTGAACGGAAATTATTAAGCCAACCGTTGCTGGCCATAAATTCAACGTTTGGTCCGTATATTTCGGTACAGAATAATTTAGCTTTTTCTTTAATGATCTAAGAGGAAATTGGTGCATTTTGTTGCCTTCTGTTTACAAACCAATTGTACAAACGTTCTTCCATCAGTTGGTATTCAGCAGATCGCATAGTTTTGCGTTTACCAAGGCCGCTTTCTGTCTTAGCAATGTAACTGAATAAAAACATAAATAAATACAAATTAATGACTTTTGTATTCGAAACCATTTCACAGACCTACTTATCAATCTTTAAACCATTTAATTTTATGTCAGAAATTGTAGATTTGCCTACATTGTACTCCACTGCCAGTTGACGAAGTGTCTTTCCCCTATTTAACTTGTTCAGAATTTCTTTTTTCTGGTCAATTGTTAAAAAAGTACGGTTTTTCTTCACTATTGGTGGCATTTTTAATGTTTAATGTAATAAACTTTAATAACTAACACCACTTGTTAACACAATTTTCTTCAACTTTTCATTGCACCTGTCTGAGAACAAACACATTTCCTGTTTTCCATAGAAATCGGCTGTTTACTTATTCAAACATATTCAAATAAAAAAAGGGGCTTCCCCGTAAAAAAAACAGCAGAAGAAAAAAGCTTAAAAGACAAAGAAAAAATAAATGTCCGGATTATTGAGGTAAGCTAAAAAGCAGGGTGTCCGGATTACAGAGTCAACAATGGAAAGCAATCCGATGTCCGGATTACCGCGTTGTCCGGATTAGCAAGTGTCCGAATTATCGAGATTGTACTGTATTCCGTTGAGTATCAGTTGTAGCTCAAAGTAAAATTTCCTCATATTTAATTTACTTACCGCAACGGTGTTTTCTTCATGTTCGGGTTTTATAAGTAAAAAAAAGTAAAAATCTTTATACATATGAGTATATAAAAGCCAGAAGAGAACTTCGTTGCCAACCAAATTTAAAATATACATTTCAAATATATACATTATTCTTAATACTACAGGGTATAATATACAATATAGGGTTGGCTTCAACAATATAAAACGTATTTTGGGGTGTAATGTATAACTAATTCGGTGTAAACGGACTGTCAAACAAATTATTTGATCATTTTTTGCCCCTATTGCGGTTCACAACTTTTGTAACAGTTTGGTCGCCGTCGAGAAATTCATATTGCCGTTCTCAACTCGACTGGCGGCTGATTTTTTTGGTTGTGTTCATTATTTTTGTGGTATTACCGTTTGCAACTCTGTTACAGTTTGGTCGACAAGCACGTTAAATATACACGACTGCTCATAAGCAGTTGGGTTTGCATCAGTTGCAGTTTACTTTAAACTAATAAAGCCAAAAACAATGGAGAGATCGTAAGTAATAATTAGCTTGGCTTCATATTGTAATTTCTCAACATTTTATACATTTTCAGAAGTTTAAAAATTACAACAAGTTGAGAAATGAGATCACTTGATTTTGTATAGTGATGTAGGTATGAAGAAAAATGTGAAATAGTTTTATTTTACACACGGAATGTGTTTTGTATTTGTTTTTTTTATTTTTTTTACCCGCCTTATGTATATATATATATATATAAAAATGTTAATGTGATAACAAAGTAGACGTGAATCTAAGAAAATAAGATTTTTTTTTAAATAATTTAAGTTATCTTCCATTTACCAAAAAAGACTGAAATGAATTTAAAAAAGCACACAATTTCAATATTGGTGGTATAGATACGACACGCACAGATTTCTTGAAATGGTCTTTTACGTCATCCAGCAAAAAGCAAAATGCCTCTTTGCTCAGTCGAAAATAGCTAATAAATCTATAAAAAAAAATTATTATTTGCTTTTATTTATTTTAAACAATATTTATACTTTTCGCTAGGTAGTTCAAGAGGGTTAGAGTCATCACGAATTTTTCTCCGTAAGCGTAGCAAATCAATTTTCGCGTCTTCGTTTTCATCTTCATAAAACAAATCTACACTAATATCCATTTTAAATAATTTTCACAGCAAAACACAATTGTATATTTCCATAATTTTTACTTAATCGACCGCTTTTCTGTCATAAGTGATATTTTAAGCTGGTAACGCCATAACAATTTCAACCGAAAACAGTGGTGTACCACAATACCAAAAAATAGTTTGGTCTTGTTGAAGTCGGGTCGACTCTAAGACGACCAAACTGGGTTGAGTGGTGAACGGCAATAGGGGCATTTATTTCTAGTTTTTTTAATAACCTACTAACATTTGTGTTATTTCCTGAATAAATGTTTTTTCGTCTTTTTCAAATAGGACAACCAGTTAGTGGACTCAATGATTCCCGCATACAAGACCTTGCTGTGGAGAAGGGTACAATACACACAAAACGCCATAGTGGTGAAGATCCAATGACTGGGTAAGGTTTTAAACATAGATTTACTCATGTGTGACTGTGAGTGTTGCAATTAATCATGTACAAATTTTAATATTGTTGGGTAAAATATTGTATAGCTTATGTACATGCATTTTTATAACGGTACTTAATTTCTTGTGCTGAGACATTCAAAATGCGGGTTCTCTCATTTGACAAATTTATAATATTGTACATTAGGGCGAGTCGAATTACTTATTTACTTATTTATTAGACCATCTCAACTCATATTGATTGATTTTGGTTGAATGTATTGTGCTTTGTTAGTCGTCGCTGTTGTTCGCGCGGATTTCATTAACGTTTTTAGTAATTACTCGATTAGAGCAAGATGGATTTTGGAAGCACTATCACCATAAATTGCCCAACTTGATTAGCCGCCTGCGTAGCGTTCGTCCTTCTTTTGAAATAGAATTTCAAAATGCCCTATGGCTGAGCTTCTCTTCTAGCACTGTTGTGCGTGTTAAATTTTGGATACTATTAGAAAGAACTTACTTATATTAAACGGTTTCAAACGGCACAACCCTTGTGACCTCACCTTTTCTGAGCTTTGTCACAGATTTATTTTAGAAGCGTTTCCATGGCATATTGTTAGCGTAGCGTTCTTCCTTTTTTTGAAATAGAATTGCAAAATGCCATATGGCTGACCTTCTCTACTAGTATTGTTGTGCGTGTTAAATTTTGGACAGTGTTAGAAAGGACTTACTTATATTAGACGGTTTCGAACGGCACAACCCTTGTGACCTCACCTTTTCTGAGCTTTGTCACAGAGTTCTTTTAGAAGCGTTTTCATGGCATATTGTTACTAACGGAAGAAAGTCGAGTTTCAGCCTATGAATCAGAGGCCCAATGCATTAATCACTGAGCTACAGTCAATAATATTTGGTTTAGAGTCTCTGGAACTTGAAAAAAGTGGTTATCGATTTAATGAACCACCTTAAATAATTGTAATGCTATAATGAAATTTGATTCTTTAGTGTATTGAACATTAATTTAAAATTTTAAACTTCGTTTTTGTGGAAGTTCAAATATTGGAAAAATTATATTTTATAAAGTTGTAGTTTGGTAAAGTCTAATTATCGTCTATGGGAGTTTTTTTAGGATAGATGGTTAATAACTAATAAAAATGTTAACAATAAATACTATAATAATAAATAAATACTTATACTTTTCAGTACATGCAAATCGGACAGCGGTATACGCATTTTCAGCCAGGTCGCTGCAACAGCATCATCAATAAATCGACTACCACGTAGTACTGATAAAGTGCGAGCATCATCAGGACCCTCTATTTTGCCCAGAGCAGAGGATATACTAATTAATGATCAGGAGGTAATAATAGAACAGAATTGTTAATTGCTTCATGTTATTTCATGTTCTAATTTGCTTAGTTACATCATGAAGAAAATGTTGAATTACGTTCAGTTGAGGTTCCGATTCCACCACATCCTCTACCAATGCCTGAATATGGTGGATATTTTGCTCCACTCACCGAATTCTTACCAGACATTAATTTACCCATCAGTGGATTTCATCGGTCAGCAAAGAGTATATCATTCCTGCAACGTTTAATTATTTCAGTTCTATTTTTTAGATGTAATGTTGCTGTAATGCTTCTTACGGATATTGTAGTCGATGGCATACCAAGTGTTGACTGGACTTTACATCTACCTCTAATGCTGCATATATTGTTTTTAGGTTTGGACCATACTCGAGTTATTGTGCGTGAACACTGCAAGCAATTGTGTATTAATTTATTGGTATGTTAATCAATTACTGTATTCCTTACCACTATTTTATAGGTTTTATTATATCATACCTGTATGTACTGATAGTTAAATATTTGAATGAATAAGTGGCATTAGTGACCTATGATTTAAATGTACTAATGGTATTAATAATAGGTATCATCTGTTAACTGCCACGCTCACACGATGCAATCAAAGAGTGTAACCAAGAATTTAAAAAATGTTTTACTTAGGATAACACAATTAATATACCATCTAGAACAACAATATTTGCAATGCAGATTGACGTTGTACTGCCGACTAATTCTGCAAGAGATAGGCGAGCTACAGCTATTATTTATAGCAGCTCTCATACAAAGTACATGCATTTCTTTTAAATTTAAGGTAGTAGTCCGGTGTGACGACCGAAATTTCGAGGATTTTTCATGAATTTTTTTTAGCAAGGAAATAAAATGCGATCGTTTTAAAATTTTTACATGTTTTTATTGGTGTTTTCGAGTATAGAAAAATAATTTTTTTAAGTTAATTTTACATTAATTTGTTTTTAAATTTTGACGTCAGAGTGGAGTCCTCGAAAAAAAGATGAGTTGATTCGGGGAAGCACACAGGTTTCCGAAGTCATCTGAAATAAAAACAAAAACAAAAACAAAATGGCGGACTTGTGAAAAAAGTTCTCAAAATCTAATTTTTTTTTTCTTGATAGATTGTTTAAATAGAATAGTTTATTATTAAAAAATTAAATGTTTTAAAGTTTACGTATTTAGATATGCGTGTCTAGAATAACGGGTAAAATTTTTAGCCAAATCGGTTGAATAGTTTTGAGTCAGTGCTTCCCCGAAATTCCGAAAACATTGTTTTGAGAAAAACGCGTTTAAAGTTTTGACAATAGATTCATACACACTACGGCGCGCTCTCTTATTTTAGCTATAACATTAAAAATATTCAAAATTTCGGTCTGAAATTTTTAGAGTATATTTTTAAGATCTTATTCTTCCGTTTTGAACCCGTCACACCGGGCTACTACCTTAAACCGTTGTAACCTCGGCAGTGTTCCTCCCATAACAACCATATTTAACATCTAAATTAATATCGTAGGGGAAACAAATCTAAAAAGAAATTACCAAGTCAGGCCTACTTGGTAATGGAACTATCAAATATTAACCACCATAACTTACGGGTTAATTATTACGGTTATTACGGGTCTACGTCCCGGAAGCACTCGACCGCGTGGTCGACCATGGTCCATTCAACTCTGCAGCATACGGAAATGCTTTGTACGGAAACAAAATAAAGAATTTCCGTATTCTTGTTACTACAACAACAACAACAAATTACAAATGTAGTTTTTTTGAAGTTAAATATGATTTCCAAAGGGAATATATTTTTTTATGTATGATAAAATAATCTTCCACCAAAAAATTTGATAAACAATATTTTTGTTTTGTTTTGAGGGATTTTGTTTGTTTGTTTGTTTATAAGCCTTTATTTAAGTATCAAAATGAATTTATACATTATTCAAAGTATTGTCCATCGTTAGCTATGACTTTTTCCCATCTTCCGGCAGCATATGGATTCTCGACTTCAATTCGTTTGGGACCCAATTCCCTTGCTTTTGAATCATTCATTCATTGAATCATTGAAAAATTCCTCGAAACTATTTCAAGAATAATTTTATATTAAATTCCTTTCTGTCGAGTTGTGTTATTTATTTAAATCTAAAGCAATATTTCTGGAAAATTAGGTAAACTATTTCAGACTTTAACCTTATTCTGCCGTTTTGTTAGTCTGATATGTGGTGATGGCGAATATTTTATATAAGGAAAATTATTTTAAATTTGAAATCAATGTTTCCTCGTTTTATAGATCTTTTTGAAATCCACGAAGATGTCATAAATTTTAAATAAAAAAGGGTTTCATTAATTACCCTGCTTAGATTCAAACACAAAACTGGTTTTCTGTTCATATAGTATTTCTTCAAATGTTCTCTTTGTATGAATATATTTCTCAATTTTTATTTTACACTCTCGTTGCAAGTTTTTACTAAGAAAGTACGTGAACAAACCTCAGGTTTGGCGCTGTTTGCCCTTATGTTGTTAATCTCAAAATTAAAATCATTTAACATCAGTTAATTATTTTTTATTAATATGCTTTAGATTGTGCTGTCTGAACATCAGGATCATTTAACAGTGGCACGTATTTTACTTAATACGGAAACAAAAAAATTGCATTTAGGTTTAAGTGTACCGTCGTTGCCCGTAATAGATAACATTTTCACAGGTGAGTGAAAATATCTGTATCTATCTAACATCTTCAAATATAAATATTGTTATTTTCTTTCACATTTTTAGAATCTAATCGAGAATTTGATAGCTATTTATACAATGTGAATCCAACGACTGTTGCAGATGCAACTGCACAGAACGTTGTGCAGCATCAGAACAGCGCACCAACAGCAGCAGCGAATATTACATTGATGCCACAGAACCAACATAGTATACCATATCATGCTTTAAATTCCATAGGTAGTTCACTGATTACTGCTCCTGCAATAATGCAACAACATACCTTAGCAAATCATCAACTTTTAATTAATTCCACAAATGTTGTCAGTAACAATTCATTGGCAGTTAACATAAAAGTAACGCCCAGCGTAAAGGTATGTCAAATAATTGTTGAAAAAGAACGTTACATATATATTATGACTTCATTTATATTCACAGACACACACATCTGCGTCGCAACAGCAACCACAGCAGCAGCAGCAGCACGTGACCAATTTACAAATAAATCCAAACACGTCAGAAAACTCTGAAATACCATTAATAATATCTGATGAAAATGCTCCGCCACAACCAGGACCAACCTTGCCTATTTCTCATGTTATCAAGAGCCTTTTAAAATTTCTCGCACAAGAATATAGCCAACCTCTATGGAATTATGAGGACATTACAGCAAAAGGTCAATATACAATAAACTTTTCTTTTTTAATAATGAAGTTAATATTATTATTATTATTATTTCGGTCTTTCAGTGTGGAGTATAAAATCAGCCGAACAATTGAATTGTTTTCTCAAACATATCATTAAAGTATTTGCCGAAAGCTATCCACAAGCGCGCATTACCGAACGATGGGCACAAACTGCTCTTCAATTGGGTTTGTCATGTTCGTCACGCCATTATGCCGGACGTTGTTTGCAAATATTTCGCGCATTAAATGTGCCTATCAATTCTCGAATGTTGTCGGATATCCTTTCGCGTCTCGTGGAAACTGTAGCAGAACAGGGTGAAGATATGCAAGGCTATGTCACAGAACTACTGCTAACATTGGAAGCAGCAGTTGATAGCTTGGATTCTGATTTTCGTCCCTTGGATGTTATGAAGGATATTTTCAAAAGCACACCGAATTTGAATAATAAAGATGGTGGTCCCAATTCAATATTGCCATCAAAGAAATCACCATCATCGGGCATGGCACCCCAATCACCAAACTTTTCAATGCCCAGTCATGCAAGAAGTACAAGTTACTCGGTTTCGTATTGCACGCGAAAAAATGCCACCAATTCGCCATGTGATAAACAAGGTAAGTAGACAATGGGGATGAATAATTTTTTCAAACTAATTCTCCTAGCTCACAAGTGGTAACCTCGAAAGTAATGTAACTGGTATTTGCTCATTTAATTATAGTGGAATTACGTAATCGAGCCTCTGGCCTCGACATGGAACGTAATAATGCCAAATTTGGCGGTGGCTGCAATACTGGTACTTCGTTGTCACGTTCACGCAGTGCACAAAGTTTAAAAATGCTAGGAGATACAGCAACACAGGTGAATATGCGTGCATATATATGCATTTATTTATTAATTTATAAACGTTTTTTACCTCTACATTTTCTTTGTTTTTGGTGATGGATGGATTACAGGATGATAAAATGACCATTTTAGCTCAACTATTCTGGCTGTCAGTTTCCTTACTCGAGAGTGACTATGAGCATGAGTTTTTGTTAGCATTACGTTTGCTGACACGTGTTCTTCATCGCTTGCCCTTAGATCGCCCCGACGCACGTGATAAAGTTGAGAAATTACAACAACAATTGAAGTGGTCTTCGTATCCAGGAGTGCACGCCTTATTGTTGAAGGTAATGGCTATTTATTCTCTCAGAGTGTCTTTGTGCAATGTGAAACAAGTGTTCACTATTTTAATAAAATCATTTTTTTTTGAGGTACTCGCGAAAAATGCAAAAATTGTCGCATAGTGTAATTTACATTATTGTTATGAAAAAATTACATGTTTAACGAATTGTTTAAAATATTCTATTGATTTTTGTGATATATTTTCAGGGTTGCACGCACACTGCTACTTATGAACCGACAATAACGTTGCTCTCACAGTTTCCGCCGCTCTTGAATCTGCCCGTTTGTGATCCATCTCAGAGTTGTGCATTCCCTTTGAATGTCATAGCTTTGCTGCCGTATATGTTGCTACACTATGAGGATGCCAACGATATTTGCATACGCAGTGCAGAGAACATTGCTCAAGTCTCTTCAGAGTTAGGTGCGAAATTGGAAAACTTGGGCACTGTTATGACGCTGTACAGTCGAAAAACTTTTTGTAAAGAATCATTCCAATGGACTAAGTGTGTTGTTAAATACTTGTACGATACATATGCTCATATGGGATTGCATATGCTGGCCTTTCTCATTGAGGTGCTTGAGAAAGGACCACAGCAAATTCATGTACCGCTGCTGAATGTCATACACTGTATATTACATTACGTAGACTTGTCAACGCCACAAGCTCAAACGATTAATAGCGATTTACTGAGGACGATTGGAAAATATTTGGATGTGAGTATGCACTAGATACGACCTTGATACAATTCGAATACCATGTATACAGGGTGATTTTTTAGCAACTTTTTTTTTGGCAACACTATTTTTGACAGATTTCTGACAGATCAGCTGTTTTCGTGTAACATGTTACTGTCAAACATGTTCAGTTTGGTCTATAATTTAACCATGAATCGACTTGCAAACGAAAAACTCTTACAGATTATTGACTTTTATTATCAAAATTCATGCTCGGTTAAGAAAGTGCATCGTGCACTTCTTCCATTTTATGGTCAGTTTGGGTGACCTTCTAAGCCGGCTATTCGGAATCTTGTGACTAAATTTCGCAAAAAATTTACATTATTGGACATTAAACCATCAACACGCATACGTAGAGTGTGGACAGAGGAAAATATCGCAGCTGTATCTGCCAGTGTTGTTGATGACCGTGAATTATCGATTCGGCTCCGTTCCCAGCAATTGGGCCTCTGTTACTTCACTACATGGAAAATTTTGCAGAAGGATTTAGATGTAAAACCTTTTAAAATACAACTGGTGCAAGAATTGAAGCCACACGACCTACCACAACGGTGAATCGGCACTGGCAAAGTTGGATGAAGATCCACTTTTTTTATCGAAAAATTGTGTTCAGCTCATTTCTTGAAGAATGGATACGTGAACAATCATAAATGCCATAAGAACTGCCAATGCATCCCAAAAAATGCTCTGATTGGTGTGGATTATGGGCCGTACTTTTTCAAAGACGACGGAGGCAGGAACGTTACTGTGAATGGCGAGCGCTACCGTGCAATGATTACAAACTTTTTTTGCCCAAAACGGAAAAGCTGGACTTGGCTGACATGTGGTTTCAACAAGACGGTGCCACATGCCACACAGCATGCGAAACAATGGCCCAATTGAGAGGCGAGTTCGGTGAACAGTTTATTTCACGTTTGGGGCCGGTCAATTGGCCGTCTAGATCGTGTGATTTAACGCCTTTTTACTATTTTTTGTGGGGCTATGTTAAGGCTCATGTCAATAGCGACAAGCCCGCAACGGTTGACGCAATAGCCAATATTGAAGAATTTATTCGCGTTCAACATATACATGAAATCATCTTTAAACATTGAATTATATAGATCGTTCTATCGACTCAAATAAAGATTCCATACATTTCTCTAAATTGCATGGGCTTTTTTTAAATCAAATCCGAAGGCTCTTAAGAAATCACCCTGAATTTCAAAAGGGTTGGGTTTTGTTGTGACATGTTATTTCCAATATAAACCAGAAACCATGAAATCGAAAATCTCATTCCCTTTATAATTTTTGCGTACTTCTTTTCACAGACTCCAAACTGGAAGGAAGCATTAAAGATACTCAAATTGATTGTAACACGTAGTTCATCATTGCAAGTGGTACCACCTAGTGATGGTGGAAGCGCCGGTTTATCGTTGTCTTTCTATGGCACATATCTGGATTCGGATATGTTTTATAAAAAGGAACTGGCCGGTCGTACTATGGAATTCACATTTGACGTATCACAAACTCCATTAATCGGTCGTCGTATTCTGCTTAAAACAGATGATAATCTGACTGCTACTGAATCGCTTAACACAACCCAAACATTATCGGTGTCACCTAAAGCAAGCTCAGCTTCTAGTACAAATACAGAGACTTCCACAAAGTTAACCAGGAGTCAGGGGGGTCAACACAACAACACGAACCAATCTCGCAGCACTATGGCCAGCAGTGTTGCCAGCTCCCCATCACAAGGTACCGCAACATCAACAATGGCGACACACGTACCACAATTCAGTGCTACAGGAACACCCAGTTCGCCACGTCGTAGCGCGAGTTTATCACCCGCAGATGCTGTGCCGTTGAGTGGCTGGAAACGACCATGGATTTCACAAGCCCGTGTTCGCGAATGCCTTGTAAACTTGTTAACCACATGCGGTCAGCGTGTTGGTTTGCCCAAATCTCCATCGGTAAGTAGGATTGAATTTCTCATTTTCTCATGTTCATAGTTATCGGATGAAATTCATTGAAAATTTCCATTTAAAATATTAGGTCATATTCAGTCAATCATCGGATCTCATGGAACGTCAATCTTCAGCGGCCTCATCAACTGAAGAGACATCTGGTCCACAAGGCGATCTCAGTAGTGGCTCTCGGCGTGACGATGGACAGCCTGATTTTACAGTTTTTAAAGATTTTGACTTCCTCGAATATGAGGATAGCATTGCTGGTGAATCAACGGATAATTTCAATTGGGGTGTTCGACGTCATCAGTTGTTCGAAGGCGAGGAAGAACGCCTAACATGTGGTAGTAGTATGGGGGCAGCAGGCGAATCCTCTGTTAAGGGTAGCTTTTCGTCAGCTTTAGATGATAGTTTTAGCGATAAGACACCAATTTTACATAAACGCCGACGACAAACCGTTGATGACTCTTCGGATGAGGAAGCCGAATCGGAGTCACCAATTGATGAGGATCACCGCCAGTCTTTCACAAAAACTACATACACCGTTGGACCGCCTACATCACTCAGCTTACATGAACGACGCCGCCGCAACTCGATATCGCGAAGCGACACAAGTGGATCCAGTGTAGGTGATTTAGGCGATATTACGCCATGTAATGCCTCGCCACATTTACCTGGCATTATTCGCTTCCATGCGTCCATTCGCGATGAAGCAGAGGAGAACTGGCGCAGACAGCTGCAAGATATACTCATCAAACAGCCCTCAACACATACATCAGAACTTTTGTCGCAATTGTATCATCTCATTACAGAGCTGACATTAAATACGATCTCAATATCAAAAGAAGCAAACAAATACTTCACCGGCATTGGGTCACAATTGGGAAATCGTATATGTATGTTTGCCGAACTTTTGAGTTCACGAGCTGATGCACCACGGGTTTGGTGCAATGAATCGCAAACAACAACCCCCCGCCTATTTGAAACATTGCGTTTTAATGTGCTCGAAGTGCAGGAGCATTTAGAGACTTTCTTCGACCGCAAAAGTCAAGTATTGGAGGTTATTATTTATGAAATAAATTTGAATGTATTTATTTGTATTTTACATATGCAATTTCGTTTTTAAACAAATTATAGTGTCTGCACGCTGTAAAAACCTCTTGCAAATTGGCACTTTTTAATGAGAGTGACTTAGCCACTTCTAGCATGGAGTTAACCACCAGTTCGAATGTCACGTTTATGCCTTTCGATCCAGTCTCTTCGGAAGTTGTACTGGATTTAGGACGTGCTCTTTATAAGCTCATGTTTCAGTTATTGTTGCTTATTGAATCAAATCACAAAATATCTTCGAATGTAGTAAATAACTTTAGATCGAATGAAAGTGTATGTATTCTATGTTAAAATTCTAATCTATTCGTTTTATTCTTGAACAATTTTTATAACAATTTATAGATGAACGATATATCCAATTTATATTCGCTGGTACGAGATGCACTTGTACGCACCATTGGTGAATCAGAAGTGGAAGATCTGGATACATCTGCATCGGCTGAAGGAGAACATACACCTACACCTAGTTTACCAATGACACAAGACGAATTTGAAAGTATACTGCTAGAGCTTATAGATGCACAAAAATGGTCTTCCATTTTATCGCATGTACGAAACTACAAACGTGTTCTCCAACTGAATAGTTCCAACTTGAACTTATCAATATTTAGCTGTAATCATTTGGATAGTCGTTTGAAATTCGACGAAATGTCAATCATAATGAGCGCGTATGCTCAGAGTGTCATTAAGGATAAGACTGGTAAATATTTGCATGCACATGAGCAATTATATTTAATATTTGATTGCAGTAAATTAATCTCTCAATCTAGAATGAGTCCATAGACTGTGAACCAATGACAAAAAATGTTTAATTATTGCAAAAAAAAAAGAATGTCGAACCAGAAATTCATTTAATGTTCGACAATGTTTCGAGAACAATATGCTGCTGTGCTTAATACTTGAGCACTTTATATTCTATAATATATTTGCAACACTTAAACATTTTTCTTTGGGTTAGAGCATATTGGATGCGAAATTTCCAAGGAAAATATTGTTTTTTGATAAACTATTTATTATCGTTTCTTTTTGCAGATGCCTTTATTGTATCCAAATCAGACTCTGAACTGTTTGAAGTGTATGCTATACTCTCAGAGAATCTGTATCATGTATCGAGCGCTTTAACTGCAATGGAAATAAATATGAAGAGCCTTTCGGTGAACCTGTCGACTTAAGTTGTCATAGTGGTGGACAGACGTTATAGGAACCATGACAAGAACAGTGATGCGGTTACAAATATCTAAATAATACTTTTAGTTGGCATTACTATTCGACTTACGACTCGGGATTACTAAAAGGTTCAATTTGAACAAAGCCCACATCAACGATATTTTTTTTTAAACGAAAAAAATTAGCTGATAGCATATCAATTATGTAATTTTCAAATGTTCAATTACATACTAGTTTAACCACAGAACGTAGAAGGAAGAGAAAAACTGGATTTCATACCATAAAAAAATTATGGTTTAGCTCTCAGTAGACATCTGACGTTGTTTCTATTCTGCGTCGCTGATTTCAGAACTTCAAAACCGAATATGCTCATTTGCTACATATGAATGGTTTTAATTAGAGCTGTGCAATTAATCGTTTAGTCAATTTGATCAATCAAAATTATTGATTAATCAATTAAAAAATTATTCGAATAATCGTGATTTTGAATATTGAAAAATTGAAATTTTTCGATTAATCAGAATAAAATTATTCGAATAAAATATCCAAAATATTTTTCTTAAAAAAGTATTTCAGAACTTAAAAACCCAATATGCTCATTTGCTACATATGAATGGTTTTAATTAGAGCATTAATCGTTTAGTCAATTTGATCAATCAAAATTGTTGATTAATCAATTATTTGATTAATCAAATAAGAAATTTTTCGAATAATCGCGATTTTGAATATTCAAAAATTGACAATTTTCGATTAATCAGAATAAAATTAATCGAATAAAATATCAGCAATTTTTGTTTCCAAATAAAATTTCAAAAACAAATCAAAACTAAAAATAACAAATATTTTGATTAATCAAAATTCTGATTAATCGAATAATTCGTATTTTGTTTAATCAAAATTTTAATAAGGCCCAATAAACATTTGAGTGGGCATACCGAATTATTGCTTGTTGGAATTAGCTTAGGATATCCAAAGATGCTTAGAGCACGTTTAGAATCAAATAATTATATAAATCATGTTACACGAAAAGAAATTACGCGATACTACGTATTTTATTATTGATTCGTGCTATGCTTACTTCTACGAGTATAGTCATTGTTCTTATCCTTAGTTCACTTATAAAATAACGCGCAATAAATAACAAAAATCATTTGAATCTTTCATTAAATAAAAACGATTTTTCTTTCGAGCTGTATCCACCTGCCGGCAAGCAATTGGCAAACCTTCCGGTAGTAACAATTTGTCATGCAAAAGCTTCTAAAAGAACTGTGACAAACCTCAGAAAAAGTGATGTCACATGGATTCTGCCGTTCGGAACCAACTAATATAAGCAGGTCTCTTCTAATACTGTCCAAAATTTACGACGCCAGGCAAAAGAGCCCTTCGGGGCCTATAAATGGTACATATGTATTTTGATTTTTATGGAAATCGTAAGGCTTTTTTAATACATTTTCACTCATATATAATATTTATATAGTTTGTTATATTCACACAAAAAACCCTATACGAGGAAATTTATATATATATATATATATATATATATTTTTGTTTGTAGTTAATTCAGCATTTTAAAAGAGAATAATTGGCATAAGTGCAGAATACGGACTACTTCAGAAAGTAAAAATAATAAATTGCCTCGGATAGAGTATAGTTTTGTGAATATAAAAAATAAAAAATTTGTCTCTGCAAATGCCCATACAAGGCGTGGTTTAAGGTCAAAGTTCAAAATTGAGGTCGAGATTACTCGAGAGACAAGCAAGTTTTTTCTGCAATATGGGTATCAAAACACAGGTTTTAATTTTAATACCTTTTTATAGGTATATAATATTTTATATGAATTTTTAACTTTTTAAATGTTATGAAGAAAATTATAAATTTTTTATAAAAATTTTGTAAAAACCGATTTTTTTCTCGAAAAAGTCCCCCATTAACCTATCAATAATTATATATTATTTTAAAGATCATAAGATTACCTTTCCAATGGTATATAAAACATATTTTTCAAGAATCTTTATATATTTTAAATATATTTTTTTATGATCGTACTTTCGCTATAGCAGATATGTGCACAGTTATAATCATAGCGGTAGACATAGACAAAAGAATTAAGGAAAAATAGGATGCAATAGTATAATTAACTAATTCTTTTATTAATCTGATAAATACATTGTTTGTGTATTGGGCCTGCTATCAAAAAAGCTTTTAACCTAAAATACTGTTGGTCGCGAAGCCGTCGTCGGGCCTATAAGGGTTGTTTTTTTTACGCCCGGCCAAAGGCCGGTTATCAAAGAAGCATTTATCCTAAAATACTGTTGGTTGCGATACTGAATATGAAGACATCCAGGTAATTGTATCGAAAGCCGTCCATATTGCAAACACTTGATGAAGTATCTGCTTGAAAACAATTTTTTAAATGCATACAAATTCTTGTGAAATATGTTTTATACACCGTTGTAAAGGTAATTGTATAGGCTTTAGTATGGTGCTAAATTTTCAATATGTAAATAAGGCTTATTTTCAAAAAAAAAAATTGGTATTTGAAAAAAAAAAAATTCAAATTTATATTTTTGATAATAACTTTTAAAATGTGAAAAATTGGTATTAAATTATATATATATCAGTAGAAAGGTATTTAAAAAACCTTTCTTATGATACCCATATTGTACAAAAAAATTGCGTGTCTATCGAATAATCTCGACCTCAATTTTGAACTTTGACCTTGAGCCACGCCTTATATGGGCATTTGCAGAGACAAATTTTTTATTTTTTATATTAACAAAACTAAGCTCTATCCGAGGCAATTTTTTATTTTTTTCCCCCCTTAGGAGTCCGTATTCTGCACTTGTTCCGAATAATTACCATTCCCATATACTGTTTTTATTCAAAAAAAAAATAAGAGTAAAAATATTTCCATTTTATTTCGCTGCTTCAAATGATTTTTGTTATTTATTGTGCGTTGATTTATATATGAACTAAGGATAAGAACTGTATGCTATTTTGTAATTGGTGCTTCCTATTAAAAAGCAGGCTAGGGAAGCTCTTAGAGCAGCGAATATTATTCCAAAGCTATATTCTATAATTAATTCCTTCTACGTTCTATGCTATAATACCGTTACTGTGGCATAAATGAAGGGTACAAACGATCTCTTTGTCACAGTGTATACTCAGCATTAATAATAATAATAATAATAATAATAGCGTAAATGAAGCAAAGTACTTTCTGAAAGACGTTAATATTCAAATCAATATTGCTGAAGATATTAACAATTCAGTTGGTCAATATTTTGTTTTATTTGCTATTTAATTTTTTCGCAACCGATGTAATGCAATTAAAAAATTTTTAATATTGATTTTATTAATTTAATCCATTTTTGTTTTTTTATTTATATGATTTATATATATTGAAAATACAAAACATATGTTAATATAACAATTTAACTTTTATATATGTAGTAGGTACCTATATAATAATTTAAAAAAAAAATAATAAAAATTAAATTCTGATTTATAATAAATTCCTGCATTTTTTATGCTGTATATTTTAGAAAGGCACTCTTTTTGATTTTCGATAGGGTATTTTGCCTTGCACCTTAATGGTATCTGTCGCCGTGTTTTAAATTTTTTTTTGGGAATAAAAAATAATTTGTAGTGCTACGCCGCTGTGAATAACTAATATGCAGCGCCGCCGCTTATGTACCGCCACCTTAGGGTTTTGCCTTCTTCTTTACTAGTTTATTCCTTTATCTCTCAATGTACTCATTTGCTCTCTATTGAAATTTCTCTTGCAATTGTGTAGACTTAAAAATAACGGAATATTGTAATTTGTTACAGTTAATAGAAATCAAACATTTTAAAATATACAGTCAGGGACTAAAGTTTAAATACACCCATAAAACATCGCTTTAAATAAAAATAAAGCATTTTAACACAAATGTAAGTATGCAGTTTATTTTTAGTTGAATAATGACCAATATCGAAAACCAAAACAATTCACTTTTTTTCATAGATAACTTAAAATTCATCAAAAACTAAAAAAATACTTGGGACAAAAGTTTAAATACAATACAAAATTTTCTTTCTTTAGCTGATTTTAGCTTAATTAAAAAACGTTAAACTTAAATTAATATTTGTTAGGTCCGCCTTGAGCTTCAATGTCTGCCTGCAGACGACGTGGCATAGACAGAACCAAATTTTCTGTTTCGGATGTGCTGATTTCTGACCAGGCCTTTTTCAGAGCCTCTTTAAGGGATTCTTTGTTCTTTAAAACTGCGCGATTGATTTTTCGGTCCAATAATACCCAAGCGTGTTCAATTGGGTTTAAGTCCGGTGATTGGGGAGGACTACAGAGCTGACGTGGAGCATAATACAGCAACCAGTCCTTGAAATATCCAGTTGTTGAAATATCCAACTTCTTCCCAGACCCAAACTATCCACAGAAGGCTGCAAATTTTGTTCCAATATACTTTTATACACGTGTTTGTCCATTATTCCATCGATAAAAGTCAAGTGTCCCACGCCAGCTGCTGCAATTGCTCCCCAAACCATCACACTACCGCCCCCATGTTTAACGGTTGGTATTAAATTTTTGGTTTGAAGTGCTGTGCCGGGCTTGCGCCAAATTTTTGCGCGACCATCGCTGCCAAAAATATTAAATTTAGATTCATCTGTGAATAAGACTCTTCGCCAAAAGTCCTCATCCATATCCTTGTACTTGTTTGCAAAATCCAGACGAAGTTGTCTATTTTTTCCAGAAATAAGCGGTTTTTTACGTGGAACTCTGCTTCGATAGCCGTTATACCGTAAAGCTCTTTGTACGGTTTTTGGGTGAACATGTTTGCCTGACACCGCAGCAATACTACCGGCTAACTTTGGCGCACTTATTTTTGGATATTGGCCACTTCTCTTAGGATAAGGTTTACATCTCGGCGAGAAAGTTTTTTTGGTCGACCAGTTCTGGGCCTATTTTCCACTGTTTTGTAAGTTTTATATTTTCTTATTACGTTTTGCACACTTGCACAGGACAAATTCAAAATTTTTCCTATATCACGGTAGGATTTGCTTTCTTTAAAGTGTTTAATTATTAAATCTTTAACACCAGACTCTATTTGTTTTCCTTTGCCCATTATTTTGCTTTCAAGTCTACCGACAACGATGAAATCACTAATAATACTGAATAAATATGCGTAAGTGAAGAAAGCAAAAAAAATATAACGGTACTTTTCCAAAGAAATTGCAAAAACACGTGTTTTCTTGTATTGTATTTAAACTTTTGTCCAGCGTATTTTTTGAGTTTTTGATGAATTTACAGTTATCTATGCGACAAATACAAATTTTTTGTTATTGTGTTTGCTTACTGATAGACTGCAAAAAAACTGCTTACTTAGATTTTCGCAGCAATGCTTTATACGAGTTAAAATTAAGATTTGTGTGGTGTATTTAAACTTTAGTCCCTGACTGTAGTTGAATCGTATGTTAATTAGTTTCTTTTTGATTGCACTTGTGAGCAGGTATATCTCTTTTGGACAAAAAACACAAGTATTTTAGCATCTCGCCGTTTCTGGCTTACTGCTGATTCATTTATCGCTGAAAATACTGTTTTTTCTACTGTGTTCACATGTAGTATTCGCTATCGTCAAAACTTTTAAAAATGCTATAATACAGATGCTTAAATATTATCCGTACTTTTTTTCCCGAAAAATGCGATTCTGACTTCCACATAACTAAAAACTGATTAACTTAATTTCATATTTCCCCATCTTTGCTGGAGTGGGTTTGAATAAGCCACCTTCCCTGAGGTGATTTACCCGCGTAAAATTCTCTTCACTTTTCCCTTCCTCCATGTGGTCACTTCATGTCAATTGTGGTTAAAATAAGATAGGATTATTCATACCTGTAGTTAATGGAATTATACGATATTTCAAGGTCAGGTATGTCATCAAACGACACATTGGCGCTGTCAGATAATACAACTTTGTTAAAATACCAAAGATATATTCCAGGACATCTTGATTCAAATTATACGTCAGGACATACTTTATGTCGAGGCGGCTTTCTAACTTCTGATGCAGCAATATGAGAGTCCTGTGGACTGTATTATTGCTAATAAATTAAAATTAAAATATAAACATGTCAAAAATTTGCACATTTTATTGTTTTTAGAACCTACTTTTTTGAAGGGGTAACAATGTGTTTTTTAAAAACAATCGCATTTCGTCTATCATTTAGGCAATATAATTCAATATACCGTCTATGATCTCGAGTGTAAGAGTATTATTACAATTGGCAACGGCGTATATTATTCATTTTTAAACAATACTACTATATGCCACTTTATTTCACAATAATCAAAAAAGATATCCACTTTGTATACAATACAAATGATCCTTAAAATCGTATTTGTCCGGATGACGTCACAAATTACAGCTGCTCTTTGTTTACAATATGGTGGGTGCAAGTGTCGTGAACTTTAGTAATTCGTTCATGATGTAGTGAATATTCAATCATAAATTTGAGGGTACATTTATGACCGAGCGGATACGCGTCGCACGATGCGATGAAAACCGCTCTATCGCTACCAGCTGTTTCGCCATCGTAATCGCTAGTGATCGAGTATTTACAATACAACGAAATCATAAGCGATTGAAAATTTATAACATCACATCCGTTAGTAGCTTCCATTACTATTATCATTTTCACACCCGCCTTCTACAACATCCTGAAATGAAATGTGAGGCAGTATAACACAGTATTTAACGCGATTCGCTCAACTGAATCTACTGCTTTTCGAAATCTAGACTAGATACCCGAAAAAGTAGGATTTTGTCGGTAATGAAATGAAAGCGCTTTATGTTTCTTATAGATTAAGGGCTCATAGAGCGTTTGTATGAAATGTGCATGACTTACAATGTTAAAATATCTCATAAAGCTAATTTTCTCTATATTTATTTCAATCAATGGCATATTTACAAAAACAAACAAAAAAACAATGTTATTTTAAAAGATATTTTCCACAATCAGTTGAAAATATTTTTATATATTTTCATCTGGCTGCGATTATATTCACCTAACATCCTTTTCACTTTGTGCAACTCAGATACAATTTTCTTATTTTCGGGAATTAACATTTGAGCAGTATTGAAGTCTTCAATTGCTTCCTCAAAATTCTTCAAAGCACTCTGAGCTTGACCACGGCGATAAAACGCTTTACCACATTGTGCATCTAAGCGTATGGCCTTAAAATATATAAATTCATGAACATCTAATTATGGTTACAATCGCATATATGAAGCTCTTATTCACCTCGGTACATAAATTTTTTACATTGACATAATTTCCCAACTCCAATTCAACTGCGGCCATATTAATATTATTAATGACAGAGAAACTATCCAGTCGCTTGAGATCTCTATCTGAACCTTCATTTTGAGGTAGTTCCTGCCAAATATAACGCTGCCGAAAAAGTAGACAATATCGTGTCGCTTTACGATACTTACGACGTGCGTCATAGTAACGTTTATGCTTATAAAAGAAGTTCCCCGCGTTTCTAATTGACATCAGAATAGAATACGCCTCATTCGACTGCAATACAAAAGGCATAAGCTTTACTGAAAAATCCGAGTGGTACATTATACATATGTATACATACAGTAAAATTGTTTAACTTGCTGTCCCAATCCTGTGGATAAGGAGGCAATTTATCTTCCGTCTCATCATTATCTTCAAAGCCCCAACCTTCACCGGAAGTAATTTCATTACAATCAGCTATAACAATGTCCTTTTGGAAAAAATCAATTGTAATTAGAAAGTAAAAATATCAATTGTAACGAACCTGTATTGGTTGTCCGTCATCTGTACTGTGTTTTTCCATTTCAGCAATAATACCCAAACCACGTAAGACGCGTCCGATAACAACATTTGTACCATTCAAGTTATAACACGGCGCCGAAGTTATAACAAATTGGGAATTATTGGTATTGGGTTTGCCATAATTTGTCAGACTAACCACACCTTCTTCATGCTAAATGCAGGGGTTCGATATATATTCGTGTTCAAATAGCGCCCAGTGTGTTCCAAATAATACAACTTATGAGAAAGAGCTGGATTTACACTACTCACCGGAAGAATAAAATTTTCATCTTCGAAAATTGGACCATAAATACTCTCACCACTAGTTCCATCGTTATTCACTATATCACCACTCTGAACAACAAATACTCTAGTTACTTTATGAAAACGTACACCCTTGTAGTGAAGAGGTTTGCCAAATTGTCCAATTCCATATTCGCCAGTGCATAGAGCACGGAAATTCTCCGCCGATTTTGGCACAACATCTTTGCGGAGCTCTATTATCATGCGTCCAGCTAGAGAATACTCATTAACAACTGCTAACAATGATCCAACATAAGTTCAAAATACATACCAAATTCAGGACCAATATTAATATCCAAATATACTATCGGATTAGTAGAACATATGGGATTCAATATATGTTGATCCATAATTGATGGAACTTATAACAAAATAAAAAATTTTTCCAATAGTAAACAATACAATTAGGTATGTCATCGAAAATTTGTCATCTCTATGTACTAATATTCAATATAAATTAGCCCTGTTCCGCTTCCTTCGCTGTACATTCGACGTCTTCGCTTTAGTACTAAAAATAATTTATACGCAGAATGCTGGAATTTATGCGAAAATACGAATCCGATTCGCTAATCGACTAATTTTTAGTTGTTTTATGCTTCGTTTTTTAAAAGTGAGAAATGCCAAATAATTTTCGCATTTATTTATTTCCAAACAAATGTCTAAACTAATGCATCGCGCAATAGCTTGTGTGTTTGATAAGTACCTCGATGGTGATAATAAATTTTTTTCCCGGCATGAGTGACATATATAATTATGTATGTAATATGTATCGACTACATATTGTATTCCGAAGAAAATGTGAGCTTATTTTATTTCTCTTGAAATAAGTTGCAAAATTTTACAATTTACAATTTGATATCAAATAAAGATATATATACAAATATCTAATAGTTTATATATTATTTAGCGAAAAAGATTGAATTAGTAAAAATTTTAAATTTAGCGGCCTCAAAAATGTTGTCTTTTAATTTAGGGCCTTTCAGAGAGTTTTAGCAGAAAATTGCAGAATTTGACAGTTTATCCGAAGTAAGCCAATAAACCAATTAAAATCGCAGTTTCACTAAAATTGATTTGGATTTTAGCGAGTTCAATGAAAAGAGTCAATTCGCAGCAGCATCGCTAGAATACATAGAGAATGGATGAAAAATAATTATCAATGACATTTCAATTAACGCACACTCTTTCTTGCTCTATTTACCGATAAGATTAACAACGGCAACACATTGCAACAATACGCAACCCTTATGCTATAATGAAAAGGTAGAGCAATTGAAAAGTCTCTCTACGCCTTATAATGTCAGAAATTGTTTCGTTATTATGTTAAACCCGTATGTTTGTTTACTTCTTCTTCTTTTCATATGTGTTTGTTATTGTCTTGTTCATTTCTTCTCATTTATTCGTGAAAACTCTCTGTTATTGCTCTGCCTTTATAAAATAGCCGTATCAACACTTGACGGCGGTCCATAGAATTGGTTATCCGTCATACGTTGCGTTCCTTGTCAGACAACGACGCATTGACGGAAGTAGGCGGCCTAATCGATGTCACTGAGAAATAAATCTGCTGTTTACCTATTGTGCTTTGAAATTAATGCAAAATAAATCAGTTGGTAGTTTCCAGACTTTGCGTCGTATGAAAGAATTGTCCAACTTTTGTACGTCAATTTTACGGAGACGTACTGACTAAGCAACTTTTAATACAAACGTATGTATTTCAGCTTAGCTGTCAGTCAAAAAAACGCAACGTTTTAAATTTTTTATTTTTCTAATTAGCTTTCTATACTTTATTACGTAATACACTAAATATGAAGGTAACATTGTAATTTGGTATTCCAGACTTTCATAACTTTCTCTAGTTACCAAAGGCATCAATATAATACACTACTGCTCCTCTGGAGAAATTGCGTCTCGAGCATTTGTTTAACGTTTTTTAAGCCCTTATCAACAACTAATAATAGATTATTGAATATGTCCTGAGTTAGCATAAAAATATGCTTATCTAGAAGTCGAAATTCATTCGAAATGAAAGCAAATGATCCTTTATTGAATATAAGCAAACGCCAAGCCTTTTACCCATATTATCTGGTTTTGTTCGAGCGATTTATATCTTACAAATCAACAACGCGTAAATACCTTCTCATTGTCAAAATACTACTTAATGCTGCAACTAGCCACCGACGTAGCGTACGTACGTACCGCCCGTACGTAAGAACATACAAAATTGCATGGATTCTCTCCGCTACGAGCAACGTCTACGTCACCGTCATACGGTGGTGAGTTTTCGTTAACACGACGTTCCCATAAGATAGGTCGTGTCAGCTGACACGTTCTACGTTTTTACGTCGGTGGCGAGTTGCAGCATTACTTACATATTAATTACAAACATCAGGTATTTTCAAACTCAATATTTTCTATTCTCAAAAATCCAAATGCAAACACAAAGTACGAAAATGACCCAGAAGAATTGTCAAATGAAAAGAATAAAATCAAAGTAATAAGAGATGATAAAAATCATATCTGTAATTGGAGATCGAAAAACCGTCTACATAACATATTTTTCTTGATGAGCGATCGGTCACAAAATAGAGCGTAAAACCGTCGTGACTAGCAGTCATGACCGTCTATAAAACAATGACTGAATTTCTTTTAAATTTACACCGTTGTGACTTTGGCTGTTTTTTGCCTGGAGAAAACATAATTAACACTTGGATTAATATCGTGAACGGAAATAATGTGGCATTAAAGCAGCATACCATGCCCACTTCTTAATGGAGCTATCATACAAAGTTGCGAAAAACTACGAACTATTCAGTGTAGGACAACAAAATTTAAGGTGTGGATTAATATTGTAAAAATAACTCGATTTACAAGAAAGAGGCACATCACGCCTACACTTTATGTAGCTCCCATACAGCGCGTCGAAATTATCTTAAGCTTTAAAACACCCATAACTTACAAAATACTTCGCCTAGGGCAACCATATTTCAGGTTTAAATTAGTATTATAGGTATTATTCCTCAAAAATTGGTGAGCCACTCCTACTTCCTAATTTATATATAATTTCCTTCCTAATTTCCTATACAAAGTAGAGGAAATAAAAGAAAAATATGAATATGCGAGCACACGTTATATCTACATATGCAAGGTATAGTCTGCTCGCCCCTAGCCGACTGTAAGGTCATTCTTAATGCTATACCTCTATTATTATACCGTTCGCATCCACGGTTTAAATGAGGTCGAAAGGGAAGAAAAACTTAAAAATAAATAAATCCATGATATCGTATTTGAGAATCCAAAAATGAAAGTACGTCAGTTAGCAAAGGTAACGCAGATCAATATTTGAGTCAAATAAAAAAAGTCTTGGACGAAATAACGAATAAAGCTACAAGAACGTTGAACTAAATTTATTGAAGTTTTACAAGATTATATTAAAAAATAAGCATACATTAAACATTTTAACCATGGGTTTTTCATTGTTAGGCACTTTTCAGACACTTCACGTAATACAATATATAAATTTATACATATATATATATATATATATATATATATATATATATATATATATTTATATATATGTATATATATATATATATATATATATATATTATATATATATATATATATTATATATTATATTATATATATATATATATATATATATATATATATATTTATATATATATATATATATATATATATATTTATATATATATATATATATATATATATATATAAATATATATGTATATATATGTATATTAAAATATATATATTATTTTTTAAATCTAATTTGATCAGCAAAAACTGTGACGCTCAATGCCTTAGGGTTCTAATCTATTCCGCGTGTAACAATCTTCCGGTAGAGCTTCAGATATGAGGCGGACATTCATCACTTCTTGCTCCAACTCACTAAGTTCTTTTTCGTATTTATCAATCCATTTTTTCTGCGCATTACGATGTTCGCGATATTTATCAATACGGTCAGTTAAATTGGCGCGATTTAGTTCGGCATCCACAAAGTTGAGTCGGCTCTCTGCGAATATAGAGGAATTTTGCCAAAGTTAATGTTAATCACAATTTTGATGAAAATATATTATATATTACCCAGTTTATCCAAATCATCTGTATTAATGTCTCGTAAGTTTTCTAGTTCATCTCTTATGGCAGCCAACTCACTGACAGCCTGGCCAATTTGTTTGCCTGCTTCCTGTGTGTCGGCCTTAGCTTGACCAACCTATTTTTGTATATAATAAATAGTGTGATATTTAGTAAATATTATATATAATATTAATAAATGTAATATTCGTTATATTGATATTCCTGCAAAGCTGGTTCATTAATCTTTGCGGGACGACACAGCTTAGCCAGTAGCGTTTGAGAGTGGGAGAGTGGGAGAACAGTGATTGCTTTACTTAAAACTTCTTGTAAAAAATTAAATAAATAACTAGAAAAAAAAATTTCTAGCATAAATTGGCTATAAATGATCGAAAATTGCAACAAATTGGAAATACGGACTTCGGATTCGGAATCAGCGGAGTCGAAAATTACCTTGGGAACCCTGATTTCTTAGTTACAATATCGTGTATTCCTGTATAATGAATATACACAGTTTGAAAGATACTGAAAGCGCAAACCACATACAATATCTATTAAACTGTCCCTACTAATAATTCTACGAAGCAGGTGCCGTTTAAAATAAAATAAAAATTTAAAAGGTGAAAGAAAAAGACAACAGAAAAAAAATTAAAAAAATAAAATAAAACACTATAACCCTATAGGTAGAGCAAAATAATGAAATATCCTATAATTTGACTTGTTCTACATAATTCCCATACAAAAATTTGCTAAAAAGGCCATACTAAATATAAGATAATTTCGATTTTAATTCTGACTTAAATTTGAATTTTGGCTTAGATCTGGCTGATAAACACCAGACAAATTTTATGTATTTACCTTGCGCTTAGCATCATCTACCAAATTGTCGTCTTTGCTTGACGATTCCTCCGATTTGCCTATATCGATCTCAGTAACTTTAATGCGGTGATTGAGCTGATCTGCTTCGTCGTGTAATTTTCTTGCATTTACTTTTGTATCATTTGCTCGTCTCCTTATAAGTTCAGCATCCTTTGAAGAAATTTTACACAGATATGTTCATCATAAATGTTTCAAAACCAAACATAAGCAAGTCTAAAATAGTATACCTTTGAAGCTTGTTCAGCATACTTCACTTGTGCTTCTTGTGCATTCAATTTTGCTTCATTCACATTTTTAATAGCTCCCGCTAAATCCTATACATGTATAATAATTTCATAATTTATTAGCATCATCAGAGTTTGAAACTAAACAAATCCGATACTTACTTCATCAGCCTGTTTTATTAACTGTTCTGCATTTTGGATTTCTTTTTCAATACTTGGGACCGTTTTTAAAGCCAAATCAGCTCGTTCAGAGGATTTTTGCACGTCAGATTGGAAACCTGTAAAATTGCATTTTTATTTGTTCAAATAAAACATGATTTGAGTGAATACACGTTTTTACCGGCTAAGGTACGGAAAGTATTATTTGCTTCTTTTAGTGTATTATCGCCTTGCTCTACAGCCTTGGTTGCCTTATCGAAAGCGTCTTTAGTGCGTCTCAATAATTCGATATCATCTTCCTTTTGTTTATTAGCCCTGTGTTGTAAAATTCGTATTTCAGCCTATTACATCCAGATTTATAGCATATACTTTAGTTAAGGAAAAAGTTGCTCCCTTTCTTATTTAATATCAAGAGAGCCAAAAAATTATCCGTAGAGTATCTTCAGTATTTGATAGAATTTTGAGTCCAATTTAGCTAGGAAATTATATGAGTTCTTCCAAGTATGACAAAATTTAAATTGTTTGCATTTCAATAGGATCCCTATATCACACAGACCAAATTAAATTCCTTGAGAGGACCATTAATGATAGCTTGCCCTTTATTGACCACTATAAGAGAGCTGTGGCAGAGACCAGCAGTGGATGAAAGCCAATCAAATTTAAGACAAATCCCAATGGAGGCCTTATGCCAAAAATATCCATAAATCTTTACAGATCTTTATTATTTGAATTCGCCGAACTAGTACCTGCCATACTCCTAAGTACATTGACAAATGCATCGAAATTTTTCAAAATAAACATCTACGGAGATCTCTAGGTCTGACACCGAATACGCCCAATTATCATGATCAGTTTTCACCAAACCTTCATGTAATTACAAGTCCAAATGTAGCATTGCCAGAAAGGCAATAAGAGGTGCATGCAACGAGCGGTTTAATTTTTGCTTGAATAAAGGCTATTCACTATTTATGAGACATATGGTTCAGCGGCCGATGACGTCTCCAGCTTTACTATTGTGAATCACTGGTTTAAATTCAAGATAAATGAAAAGGTTTCGTCGTTGTTGACTGAAAGGACCTATGTATGCAAAATTAGCCGGTTCCGAACTAAAACTCTTAAGACCTGGAACTGAGTCACAAAATTCACTAAGAAGCGTTTTCATCTGAAGTTGTGATTGTCGGAAGAATTTTCAATTGGTTGCCAACAGGTGTGTTCTGTTCGAAAGAAAAAACCTTTTCGATATAAATATTGATGTTGCAGCCCCGACATTAAACCCACGATCTACGGTTCCGAACAGTCCCCAATCCAGGATAAAAATTTGTAAGAAAGAGCAAACTTTTTCCTTCACAAGATTTGCTTAGGCATACCTTTCCATAACAACTTCGGCCAGTTCATATTCCTGATCAAAATCAACAAAGATCTCGGCATTATTTTTCGATGTTTCACTAATGTACTGCAACAGACGTTCAGCCTTGAAAGAAAATATATATATTGACATTTAGCAAACAGTATTTAAGCAAAAAAAAAAAAATATCTGAAATCTAATCAAATGAAAAGTTAAAAACATATAATATTTTTACCTGTTGATTGGCAGTGATGGCATCCTTTTTAAGTTCCTTAACATCAATTTCGGGCGCTTCCAGCCCATTAACATCAGTCAGCAACGTTAGCGCTGCATCATATACTTCATTTGCTTTCCGCAGGGATTCCTTTGTCGTTTGAGCAACAGTTCCCAATGATTGCTTTACAGTATTTAATTCCAAACGTATATCGGAACGTAGATCATCACTGCAAAGCAAATTACTCAGTTCATGGGTTTTAATAAAGCAACGAACTTACCTAACTTTCTGTTGCAAATTAATAGCATTCTTAGCTAATTCATAAGCCTTTTCCACTGCGTCATTCGAATTTTTAGCATTCTTTAAATCTAATTGTGCTTGGGATTCTAAGCGATCGGCTAAAGCGCGAGCTTCACGCGAAATTTCGGAAATTTGCTTGGACTGCACACCAAATTCCATGGATTTATTTTTTGCTGTCTCTAGAGCTTGTGCGCCCTCATCATTTAGTAAGCTCAAGGCGGTTTGTAACTCTTGCTTAGTAACGGTAATTATATCATGAGCATTAGTGAAATTATAGCGTGCCTTTTCAATTTTATCATTTGCATCGTATTGTAATTCGTCCGCTTTATCCAAATGGGAACGAATATTATCCAAGCGCGTGTGTAGATTAGCCAGAACTTCTACATATGTTTGACCACCTTCACCGGCGCCGTATTTCGCATCCGTTAGCAATATGTTAACTTTTTCTTGTACCGTTTTAAGTTTGGCCTCAAACTCTTCGTCATTTGTGACTGGAGTACGAGCAATTTCATCCAAAGTTAAGCTGAGATTTTGCAATTTAGTACGGTGTTCGTTGACTGCATCTTGTACAAGATTGTAACAATCGGGACAAGCTATGCAACCATGATGCCTGTCATATTTATTTTCTTTACAACGGTCGCAGCGGCGTCCTTCAACGTTGTCATTGCAAGGACATTGCCCATATTGGTCGCACTGAAAGCCTTTTGAACCGCTCTCATCACACTCGCACGACTTGCAACCATCAGCAGAAAAGCCATAGTGATATATATCACATTGATCGCAATTCAGACCGACTATACCCGGTTTACAGAAACATTGGCCCGTAAATTTATTGCAAGTTAAATTATAACTACCAACGGGATCACACATGCAGTTCTTACATCCGTTACCCGACATGATATTGAAATAGCCTGGCTGACATTCACTGCAATCACGGCCTATTACATTAGGTTTACAATGACATTGGCCCGTGACTTGATCACATTGCGAGATTCCATTTCGATTCTGTTCGGTACCTGGTGGATGGCATGAACATCGGTCACATTGCCCATGCGGCAATGATAGGGGATCGCCGAAATGTCCAGACAAGCACTCATCACAATATTTCCCTGCCGTATTATGAATACATTTGAGGCACTCACCGGTGGTACGGTTACAATTGCCTACAGCATTTGGATCTACATTGCCGTTGCAATCACAAGCTTTGCACGTTCTCACTTCCCCATACAAGCCAGTAGGATCGCCGTAAAATCCATCGGAGCATTGTTCACAACGTGCACCGAAATAACCAACAGGACACTCGGTACAAATGACAGTGTCTCCATTAATTTGCATACAGGCGCCTTCATTTGGACAAGGACAATGTTTGCAATCGTATGGGGTACCACCAAGCGCATTGCCATAATAACCCTTTGCGCATTGATCGCAATTATCGCCAGAGGTATTGTGCTGACAGATGCAACGACCTGTCTCAGAGTCACAAATTTCAGCGTGTCCATTGCAATCACAAGGAATACAAGGCATGAATGGTCCACTACGGGCTGGACTATGTCGATAGCCAGGCGCACACGATTCACAGAATTGTCCCAAATAGCCTTCTGGACAAGTACACTGCTCAATCCATGTGGCAGGCTTTCCAGCCGCCCCTCTATGTGCTGTCTGAAGTTCAACGTCATCTAAAATAGCCTCACCTTGTACAGAATATGTGGCACGTATCTTAATCGCGGTCAAATTGGAAAGGATGGATAAAAAGCCTATGGCTGATTGGCTAGGTTGCCATTGGTAATCGCGATGCTCATGCAAACGGAACGCGTACTCTTTAACACCTTGATCAGGCATGCCGTTATTTTGTGCAAATATCGGTAGTGATATTTTTGTGCCTGTGCCTTCCAAAATTACATCACTAGCACTAGTGCTAGGTCCTACCTGGCCCACCAATTGTAGTTTAAACTTTAAATCACGGTTATAAGAGGCTCTCTGATCGCCCAAAAAACGATCTGGTGCTTGGAAATAAATATACTCATTTCCTTGTGCAGTTGTTCCAATGCTACGACTGTACTGATTATACTTAATGTCAACATCACGGTTGTAAATGTCAGTTGCGGTCCAGCGCTCTTTGTGTTTATTAAAGTTTGATGTGATCGACACCACCGAATAGCCAGGTGCTGTTTGGCACTCTGAGGTATGTCCATAACAGAAGCAGGGTGTGCAGCCAAAACGGTTTTCCATATCCAAATTGAAAAAACCTGGTTTACACCTGAAATGCGAAAAATACAAGTGATGAGAACTTTTCTTGGCTCCTCATCAAACGAACTTACTCATTGCAACGTTTGCCTTCTACGTTTTCTTTACAAAAGCATATTCCACTGTCTGGATCGCAAGAAGGTATATTGTCGAAAGATCCACGTGGATCACAACCACAGGGTTGGCAACCATGTGAACTGAATTGGTAATAGTTGTTATCACAACGGTCGCATTTATCGCCCGTAACACCAGGCTTACATTGACACTTGCCCTGACTGTTGCATTGAAGCGAACGCGATCCTGTTGGATCGCAATTGCAATTGATGCAATAGCCATCGTTGCGCATATAAAAGTTATCTTTACAGTGTTCACAATTGGGGCCATCACGATTTTCTCGGCAATCTAAACAATGTCCACCGTGACCAGTTAAATTGAAGAGATGTGCATCAAAGAAGCATTTATCCGCATAGCCATTGCAGTTACATGCTGAAAGCAATTAAAAATTGGTAGAATTTATAAAATAACTGCGGTACTTTATCGAACGAAATGCGAGTAATATAAATTTCGAGTAAATTATAAATCGCGGGATAATAGATTTTGCTCGGTAATTTTTATCAGCGTTTCTTGTGAACTGAAAACCCTGATGTGTTCTAAGGATTATTATTGAAAATAGATACGGTTTAACACCCCTTATCGTTTTTTAACTTTATCCCATTATTTCTCCACAAATTTGTGCAGTAACGTCCAAAATTAGTGGGACATTTTCAGCTCAATTTTAATTAATCTAAAACAAATTTCGAGTAATTTCGTATTCCAGAGCTATGGAAATTCTGTGGTTTATCGGTGAAAAACTAGGTCCGGTTATTTTCGTCAGTTCTTTTGCCGGTAAATATTTTTCCATCCATCAATGTTTGGCTGGTCATCAAAGATGTATGGGGCCCGGCGTTGCAATGATGGAACGCAAAACCTTTTCAGTTGTCCATTTTTGGTCGCTCTCGCTTGATTACTTTGCTCAATCGGTCCAGTTGTGAGCAGTAGAGATCCAAATTAACCGTTTGATCTGGTTGTATCAGCTCGTAATAGATAATTGCCTTCCAATCCGGCCATATATTCAGCATCCCCTTGTTTACCATCAATCCAGGTATCGATGTGGTGGGGTGGGCCACCAGCCTTTGATCATGATTTTTTGCGTTTAATATTCTTGTATGTAATCCGGTTTTAATCAGTTTTTAGTTGCGTTTCAGCAACGTCATTCAAAAATTATTTGCGTTAATTCATGTGGCACCAAAATATTGAGCTTCTTTGTATAGTTAGCCTTCTTTTAATGATTCCAAACTACCATGTGGTCGATGCTTAGTGTCTCAGCTATGTCTTGATAGTTTGGATCCCGGTCTACAGTCCATCAGTTGGAAAATTTCATTTACTTTTTCAGTTACTAGTCGGCCAGAGCGAGGTAAATTTTTGACATTGGAGTTTACAGAAAGGAATCTATCGAACCAGAGTTGGACTACAGTGGGTTCGTTGAAGCCTTTTCACCGCAAACCGCACAAAATGTTATCCATGTTTTTGCACTGGGTTTGCCTTTCTTTTTATAGTTTTTATATGTATTACATAGCGTATTTCTTCAAATATTTCATTCATTTTTAAATCAATATAACTTTGTTACACGAGCGACAAATACGTAACGTATACGTTTTGACTAATAGCACCATTACACTTTCTAAAACTAAACTTACCTTTGCATTCGTTAACTTCTGTGGAGGTTGCTCTCTTCCATTTAATATCATTGTAGAGTGGCAGACACTTCTCACAATCTGGTCCGTCAGTGTTGTGCCGGCATTCGCATACCAGAGTGCGTTCACCGTGCATACCAGTGCTTGAAACACATTTGCTTGCATGGCCATTACACTTACAACGTGCACCAACCGCAATGTCAGATATTGCGTAAAAGTATGACTTCAGTACTTGCGGATCCCCAAAAACTTCATCACCGAATGTATTGAGACGATCCAATGTAATACGAATATCAGTAGCTGTCACCCAGTCCTTTATGTAGAAAAACAGAAAACAAAATGAAATGTAGGTGTGAAGAAAAATGAGTTAGATCACTTGCGTACCTGTAATTCTGTGCTGTGTTCAAAGATAATACCACTTGGACGACCCTCGAGTGTCGAGAATGCAATCTCACCATCACGCAACGGGGATATATCACTATATTCACTAGTACAAAACGCATGCGCTTCACCCTCCCCTTTGCGAATGGCACGTGAATCTGGCAGTGCGTATGTGTCACGACAGGTTGCACTGTAGTATTGATATGGAGTCCATAGACCATTCTGGTTTGTGCGCTTATAAATGGTAAACGATTCGGGACGTGGGGAACGGAATAATATTCGCACATAGGTAATGTCGTAAGATTTATCTAGGAAAACCATTAATTCGTATTTGTATCGTATTTGTTTGAAGCAGACTCCGAACAAAATAAAAACCGTACGTTACGCGAACAGAAGGATGTCAAAAAAAAAAAAAAACGCATACCTTATCTCGCTTCGTTGAGTATCTGTATATCAGGAGGAAGGAGTGACAAAAAGGCATAGTAATTACGATATTATGCAGACGCTAACGATCACAATCAAGTCACGGGTTGTCATTATTTATCAATGAAAGAATCTGTAATTTTGAAGTTTAAAATCTGGCATCCTCTTGAAGGAATTACCTCTGAAACGAGTTGAAATGTTGGCTTTGAATGAGGAAAATTGCAAAATTGAAACTTTCATTAAGGTTATTTTGAATAATGCGTTAAGCTTTACATTTAATTTTCCTTTAGTTTTGGTTTTAATTTCTAACAGAACATTATTTCAATATATCAAGAATATACTTGAGAATACTTTATGAAAAAAATACTATTTGGGCGGTCTTTAGGGTTGTCCCAAAAATATGAAGGGTTTTCCATTAGGGACATAACAATTTTATGTATTAATAAAACACAGAAATATTTGAGATATTGAGTTCAAATTTATTGTGGATATATTGCAAGCATTACATTTTATGAATGAAATTCGATTTCGGTCACATAACCAACACGAGCCCGTTTACAGCGGTCGATTCTTTGGACCCAATTTTCCACCACTCTAGCACACATTTCGACCGGAACGTTGGCAATTTCGCGTTGGATGTTGTCTTTGAGCTCGTCTAAAGTTGCTGGCTTGTTGGCATAGACCAGTGACTTGATAAAGCCCCATAAAAAGAAATCCAAAGGTGTTAGATCGCATGAACGAGGCGGCCATTCGATCGGACCATTTCTCGAGATAACACGTTCACCGAATTTGCCTTGCAATAAATCGATTGTGACGTGTGCTGTGTGGCTTGTGGCACCGTCTTGTTGAAACCACATATCGCTGATGTCAAGTTCATCCAATTCTGGCCAACATAGCACGATAGCGCTCTCCATTGACGGTAACATGACGGTCGTTTTCATCCACGAAAAAATACGGCCCAATCACACCTCCGGCATGAAAACCGCACTAAACAGTAACTTTTTGCGGGTGCAACGGTGTCTCGAGAAGCACTTGTGGGTTTGTTGCTGACCAATAATGCATATTTTGCTTTTTGACAAAGCCATTGAGCCAGAAATGAACTTCATCGCTGAAGATGATTTTTCGCTCTTAAAGTTGCGAGCACCCACTCAGAATTTCGGTAGTAATTTTTAATAATTTCCAAACATTGCTGGTTCGTGAACTTTACCACGATGAAAATGTTGACTTTAACTAACGTTTTGACATTGACAGTTGATTAAAAAAGTTTAAGGGTGCGTTCATATAAAGATACGAAATTGTTATGTCCCTAATGGAAAACCCTTTAAATGGTCATGAAGTGATCTAATAGTGAGCTTTCAAGTTGACATTTTAAACAAATATTTTTATGATTGTGATTCAATATAAATCACGGTCCGTACGTTATTATTGCGTATGTATAAATAAACGAGGCGAGATATGGTAAATGTTATTCCTCAAAAGTTTTCGGAAAAGCGTTAGTGTTTTTATTTCGTTCCATAGCTTAGCTATAACAACCATACCTAAGTGCAGCGTTAGATTCACGTGATTCGGATGCTGAATACCTTCAAACATAGTCTCCGATTGCCACCATGTTGGATTTTGTGGGTCATGTAAATCGGTTAGGAAAGATGGATTATGGTCATCGTATCTATGTATTATTGGTGATACAACAAATTTTTGTTTAAACTTAAATCATGTACGAGTAGATGTCCCATTTCGTTGAAGTATTTAAGTAAAACTTACCTGCAAAATTCGCAGTTTTTATGATTCGGATTCATAGTCTGTATACAAAAGTGATTATCGCCTTGCTCGCCGCAAGTGTTTGTCGATTCAATTTGCAACTGATAAGCAGCATTTATAAATTCAGGCATACATTTCTGGGGGAATATATCAACAAAAAAGAAAAAGATATATATATATATATGAAATAACATCAATTTTGGGAACTGTATATATCATTCATATGTAGCAATATAAATTAAGTATAATTATATGTACAACACATAATACATAGAACTTGGAATGTGAGCGTCTAATAAAAAAATATTACGTCAGCTTTGTAAACGATGCAACACATCTGTGGCAATTATGTATAAGAGCAAAAGTGTGTTTTTTGTACGACAACATTTTTAACTTTGACTCAAGTTATGACGACATCAATTCACTGTATGAGTTGGAATGCATTTGTAGCAATCTTTTTTCGATAAGATTTTAGCAAAAAAAAAAATAATAATAATAATAAATAAATAATCTAGTCAAATATTTACAAAATCTCGACTCATAGCTACAAGAAATATTAATGATGTTTCCCACTTCAATATGAAAATACATGAAGAATACGCATACGTTCAATAAGACCCGGAACTACTTAAGTAAGAAAAAACATTTTTTTTAATTATTCTTTATTCATCAATATAATCTCTTTCAAGCGCTTCTTTAACTTTTCGAAGCCTTGCTTGTATCTATCTACGAACAAGCAGTTGTCGCTGGAAGCCAAATCTGGCGAATATGGTGGGTTCTTCAACAATTCGAAGTGTAATTAGTGTATTTCGGCATTTGTTAATAACGACTAGTGACTCGGAGCGTTATCTTTACGAAAGAGCACTTTTTGCTTTTATATTTTAGACCGTTTTTGTATCATTTTTCATAGACAATGTTTGTGAATGATGGCGTGTGCGCTATCAGCTGATATCTTTAGGACGTCAGCATTTCACTTTTCGATTTTCCATCACAATTTTCATTGTCTTTTTAATGTTTTCTGCTGTAACAGCCTCATTTGGGCGACCTGGTCGATTAGCGTCATTTGTGTCTGTACGATTACGTTTGAAATCAACAAACCACCGACAAATGGTTGTTTTCGATGGGGCAGAATCCAGATAACACTTTTCAAGCCATTGCTGGAGGGGGAGGTAGATCATCCCCTTGGACGATGGACTTGTTAAAGAAGAAAAATAATGATACATAGATTTTTAAAAATCATTCATCAGACATTTTTTCTTACACATCATGGAATGTGGTATTTTTAAACCCATCCCTTGGTTCGTCCCAGGACTTATTGAACGCTGTGTTATGCTCATAGGCTAAAAAAGGAGCCATTTTTGAACACAAATTCTAGTTCTCATACGCTGAAATTATTCGATTAGTCTCTTAACTTATTTTACCCGTCTTTTGAAGTAACAAAATGTAAGTAAATAAAATGCGATACATAATATGATACAATTTAAATTAAACAATTTCTATTTTCAATTGGTACCTACAAGGTGCGACAACTATGTATTAAGACTGCCTCTAGAAAACACAATTAAAACACGATATCTGCTAATTTTTCAGTATATTTATTCGAAATATTCTCCTCCTGATTCAATACACTTATTACATTGATTAGTGATTCAAACGCGTGTTCCAGCTCATTTTTTCGGAATTGCCTCCAGTGCTCTCGTCGAAGCCCATTGTATGGTCTGAATGTCATCAAAAAAGCATCCTTTCAACTTCAATTTCAGTTATGGGAACAAAAAGAAGTCGCACGGTGCCAAATCAGGTGAATATGGCGGGTGATTCAACACACAGAGCTGATTCCGAGCCAAATTTGACGAACAATGAATGCTGTGTGACTCGGTGCATTATCGTGCAACAGAGACCAAGTTTTTGGATCGCGGTATTCTGATCGAACACAACAGATTCTGGACATCAAACGCTTCAAAACTTCGAGGTAACATGCGGAAGTAACTGTTTGATCAGTTCGAACAAATTCTTTGTGGATAATTCCTTTGCTATCGAATAATGTAATGAACATTGTTTTGATTTCTCTGTTGATGTTTAAGGTCTCTTCCATCATTTTCACTGAAGCATTGCGGTCTTCTCTAAAATCACGAGCTTTCTGGATCGCTTCCGGTGTCCGCACTGAAATTGGCCTTCCTTCTTTTATTTCATCTTCCAGCGACTCTCTGCCATCCACAAACCGTTTATGCCCTATAAAAACATTTGACCTTGATAAACAAGCATCGCCATACGCTTGCTGCATCATTCCGAATGTTTCTGATGCACTTTTACCAATTTTTGCGTGGAATTTAATGACCGCTCTTTGCTCCATGTTAAAATTTCAACATCAAACGAACACTTGTTTTGTAAAATGAATGTCAATAAACATTAAATGTCAACCAAATGCCACAAATTTTGATTTTGAAATTTTTAATAGAGGAAGGTTGAAGCTTCAAAACGCATGTGCCCACACATAGATGGCGCGCTTGGTTGCTGAGATATGGTTCGAATCTTAATAGATAATTGTCACTCCTTGTATGTTTTTTTGTGTGAAAATTTATAATCTGTATAAAATATACCGAAAAATATATTTAATTTTTGTGTTTTTACTCACCTGTGGTCTGCCATAAGGATCGTAGCATTCAAGTGCTGGCATAAATGTGGTACCGCTGTTACCATTACCTCCTAAGGTTGACACATGTTGAAAGCATAGGATTGCAAGTATTAAACTGGAATACAAACTCCACATAATTTCGTTCATTTTAAAATTTGTTTGCTAGTTCTTCGTATAGTTTTTATAATATATATTATAAATATATTTATAATATTAGTGTAACATAACAATTACACTCATTATTGGAAGCCACAGGAAAAAAAATTTAATGTTGCAGCATATTCTCTGAAAAATTTAATAAGTTAGTGGTTTTGACGATAGTAATTCGTTTTGTGGTGTGTCTGGTGGCTGAGGATTTACGAGATTTACAATTTACAATTACATTTACAAATACGTATTCGGTAAAATTTTTTTACAAAAAAAAAAGAACAATGCGGACTTAAAAAAAAAAGAGTACTAAAACCTTTTTGAGTCGGCGCCAAGATCTTTGGTAATAAGAACCAATCAACAAGTGTGGATTGATTGTTGTATACAATTTTCTGTTTTTTTACTTTTTAGTTGCGTAAAGTGTTGATTTATATATGGTTAGACCATAAAAACAAAACGTCATCTGTGATACTGTACTTAGTGCTCATATTTTGACATTAGACCTATATATGACATAATAATATGTTTTAAAGACAAGCAAATTGTAAGTTAAATGTAGTCAATTTAAATAAATTGGTTTTCGTATTAGCTATATGGTGTTTTGATAAAAAATTATAAAAAAAAATAATAAATAAATATGTGGCACTTAAAGCCCCGAAGGGTTCATTGGCCGAGTTTCTCTTCCATTACAGTTGTGCGAGTTAAATTTTGGACAGTTTTAGAAGGGACCTACTTATTTTAGCCGGTTCCGAACGGCAGAACCCTTGTGACATCACTTTTTCTGAGCTTTGTCAAAGAGACAGGTGGGTACCGTTCGAAAGAAAAATCTTTTCGATATTAAATTTGTTATGCTTCGGCCGGGGATTGAACCCGCTACCTACTGATGAGAAGACTAACATACTAACACTGAATTCTTGGTTGCTGGCGATTTCAACGCCAAACACACCCACTGGGGCTCCCGCTTAATAACTCCAAAAGGCAGAAGACTATGTTCAATTATCACTAACCACGGCTACGATGTTATTTCAAATGGTCAACCGACATATTGGCCGACGGACAAGAGGAAGATACCCGATCTCATAGACTTTGGAGTCGCCAAAGGTTTGCAGATGGAAAATATCTCCACAGAGTGTAATTATGATCTATCATCTGACCACTTACCCACGGTAATATCTATAAAATCACCAAGCCCCCAAGGCAATTGCGTTAAAAAGAAAATAGACTGGTTGAAATTTAAGAAATATATAAATTCCCATCTTCCTCTAAGTACTGTATTAAGAAATGGACACGATGTAGATTCAGCACTCGAAAAATTCAACCAGCTGCTCTCATTAGCTCTCAGCTCAGCCACCTGCACAAGGGTATGCAAGCAATCAAACTATAGCCCATACACACCAGCTGACATTGAATTGTTAGTAAGACAGAAAAGAAGACTCCGAAGGCAATGGCAGGAATTCAGATCACCGAATCTGAAAACACAGCTACAGCACTATACTCGAAAGTTAAAGCAAGTCTTAAAAAATAAAAACAACAAAGAGTTAGAAGAGCACATAGCCAAATTAACACCTGGTGAAGCGTCAGACTACTCTTTGTGGAAATCAGCAAAAAACTCACATCGGCCAATTCTCACTGATTCTCCCATCCGTTTGAGTGACGGTAATTGGGTTAGAAGCAACTGTGAGAAGGGTTTGGCTTTTGCAGATCACCTAAAAAGTGTGTTTACACCCAATCCACCCTTTTCACAGTCCTCATTACCAAAATTAATTTCTCAACCTTGTTTAATAACGCTCAAAATTAAAAAAAGGACATATTCAAAGCAATTTATAAAGATTTAAACCCAACTGGTCAGATAAAATTACCGGTAAAATGATAAAAGAGCTACCTCCGGCTTCAGTAATTCATCTCATGCACATTTTCAATGCTATGCTTCGTATTAAACACTATCCCAAATGCTGGAAAACTTCAAAGATTATTATGATAGCAAAACCAGGAAAATACCCTACAAAAGTTGCATCTTACAGACCTATCAGCCTCCTGCCTCTACTCTCTAAAGTATTCGAAAAGCTACTTGTTATGAATATAACTCCATTTATTAATCTCAACCAACTGATTCCCCAACATCAGTTTGGATTTAGAAAACAGCACGGCACAATAGAACAAGTCCACCGCATTGTAACTCTGATAAGGAACACTTTTGAAGAAAAAAAGTATTGCTCAGCTGTCTTTCTTGATATGACTCAAGCTTTCGATAAAGTATGGCACGATGGCCTTATTTACAAACTCAAACTATTACTGCCACGAAAAGACAATTTCTCGTACATCACAAGGATTACACAACAACTCCATTGGATATTCACGCTGGCGTTTCTCAAGGAAGCGTTTTGGGCCCCTTACTGTATCTCTTATACACTTCAGATATGCCCAACCATAACTATACATTCATATCGACCTTTGCTGATGATACGGCAATATTATGCTCTCGCTCTAACCCCATAGAAACTACTAAACTCCTGCAGACTCATGTCGGTTCTCTCGAAATCTGGCTAGCAAAATGGCGTATAAAAGTCAATGAATCAAAGAGCGTACATGTAACCTTCACGCTAAGGCTAGATACATGCCCCCCACTTAATATTAATGGCCAATCAGTTCCACAATGTTCCTCAACAAAGTACTTGGGTATTCACCTCGACAGAAGGCTGACATGGAAAAATCACATAGAGGCAAAGAAAACTCAAATCAAGCTTAAAATGAATCAGTTATGGTGGCTGTTACACAAAAGATCAAAGTTGAATCTTGAATACAAAGTGCTATTATATAAAGCAATCCTGAAGCCAATTTGGACTTATGGTATTCAGTTTGGGGCACCACATCTCCCTCAAATATCGAAAAATTGCAGCGAATACAATCCAAGTGTGTGCGAATTATTGTAAACGCGCCTTGGTATATGAGGAACGTTAACATCCATCGAGATTTAAATGTACCCACAATTTCTGAGGAAGTTGCAATGTCTTGCAGAAGCTACATTCAAAAATTACACAATCATCCGAATCCCCTTGCTAGGCAATTGTTGCTGAGCACGGGGCATCGGCGATTAAAAAGAAAAGACACACTGAATATGCTGTGAAATTGCTATACCTCGCGACTCAACAAATTGTGATGGAACGTTGGGAATATCACATAATTTTATTTATTTTTATTTAGTTTGTAAGATTTGATTACTTATTGTTAGTTTCTAAGTAATTTTAGAAAGATCCAATAAAAAAGCTTGTTAGAACAAAAAAAAATTGGATAGCAACATCAAAAACCACGCTGATAATTTGCACAGAAAAATCTTGTTTATCGTGGTGGACAAATTTAACAAGCACAATTATAGGCTGCATGCACGGTTATCTAAGTGCCTGTTCACATTGGCCTGCCCAGACGCAACTGTGCGAGCGAGATAGGTAGAAAAATAGGCAGTAAGAAAGTGATGGAAGTTTTGCGCCGAAAATCCAATCCAAAATTAAAAATCGGCGCAACGACCTATGTTCTATGTCCAAATTGTTCCGATTATGACAACTATGCTCACAAATTTTTAGACGTTGAAGCGATAACATCAATAAGAAGCGTTCTATATTAGGGTTGTGCGATTGTTTGTTCAAAAAGTCTGATTAATCAAATTATTCGACAAATCAATTCGCTTGATCAAAATTATGATTTATCAATATTGAAATTATTCGATTAATAAGAATTTTAATTAATCGCAATCATTTTCATGTTTATTTTTTCTTTATTTGTGAAATATTTGAAATATTATCAATATTTTGAAATTTTTTTTAGAATAATTTCAATTTTGAATAATCAAAATCATGATAATTCGATTAATTTCATATGTGATTAATCGAGTACTTTGCTTAATCAATATTTCTGAACAAACGATTAATTGCACAGCCCTACTTTATTCCAAAATTCCAATTCCACTGTAGCATTTTAGTTGAAATAAAACCGGCGCAATTGCACTGATGTGAACACTAATGTGAACACAGCGTTCATGGATATACCGATCATGGGAAATCTAATGTAAACAGGCACTAAGGAAGCATCTGGACTGATTCCGCGAGTCGAAAAAAGTAATCTACTCTAAAAAGACCCGAACATGGCTCCAAAACAATTAACCAGCATTAATTTTCTCCGAATAATGGTTCTGTGGCAATCCTGATTTAAAGCTGTTGCATTACAAATTGTGGACATTTTTTGGAGGACATGGTTTGCCACAAAAGATACCCCAACATTGATCGTTTTAAGACAGCATTGCTTCGTGCAGCAGACATCAATATATCAATATATGTATATATAAAAAAATTGGTCCAAAAACAATTACTAATTTTAATTTTATAGCATAAAATGTGTGTAACAGCATTTATGTCCCTACTAAGTACCATACAAATACATATACGTATATATATATATATATATATATATATATATATATATATATATATATACATATATACATATATACATATATACAGGGTGGTTCATTTAAAGTTTGGGATTAGCATCGGCTATAAAAAACTAATTAATATTTTTAAAGTCATGGGTGGGTCATGGTCGTCGTCTCTGGATGATTAGTATAACACTTATCCTTAACGCTACACACAAAAAATAGTCCCATGGTGTCAAATCAGAGCTCCGAGGCGGCCAATTAACATCAGCATTACGCCTGATTATTCGATTTTCAAAGCCAATGATCAAAATATCGATGATTACGTTGGCTGTGTGGCATGTGGATAAGCCCTGTTGAAATCAAATGTCGTCCATGTCATATTCTTCAATTTTTAGAAACAACAATTCGTTTAGTATTCGTTTCACTCGCGATTGACGATAACGGTGGCTACATGCTCGTTTTCGAAGAAAAATGGCCCAAGGATGCTGCCGGACCCAAAACCACGCCAAACAGTCGCTCGTTGTGGATGCATTGGCTTCTTAACAAACACGTGTGGATTCTCTGATCTCCAAATGCGAAAATTTTGTTTATTGACATAGCCGTAGATTGAAGCAATCAATCGGAAATGTACTAAAAAATTGGGTTGATCGGATGGGGTACTGTTAAACCAGCCGTGGCAGTCATTTGAATTGATATTATATTTAATTCTTAAAAGGTAAAGTCCAATCTTTCCAATAAAAACATGACTTGAAGACATATTCATTAATTTTTTGCATAAACGATTCTAATTCCAAACTTTAAATGACTCACCTTGTATATGAATTTTTTTGTTCAAGAATGTGTGAACATGTAATTATAAATAATAATAAGCACATACATGGAGCATGCTGTGACCCGACGTTTATAACACATCCGCTTTGTTTGATTACACATGTCTTTGAGGCAGCAAAGCGAGTTCCTTTGCAGATAAATAATTGGAACTGTTTATGAAATATTTATTAAAGAAAATCTCGCTACGATAACGATCACATATTCTCTATTATTTTACATATATTTGGATTTGTAAAGCATTTATTCTTTCATAAATGACTTCTTTTCACCAATAACAGATAACAAATAGAGCACAAAACACCCGAAGCAAACATTTAGTCGTGAAAAAAAGCATCTTTTAAAATATTTATAAGTACAAACAGAAACACAAAAGGTTGATTAACGAACAGAAAATAATTACAAATCGCTATTATTAGTCGTTTTTACAGGTAAAGCGATCACATAATTGAAAAATTTGAAACGAGGGGCAAAAAAAAAAAAATTAGAGCGTACAAGATGATACCTGAAAGTGATATAACAACGAAGTAATAAAATTTAATTATATTTACATACATATCTCCTGAGAATTACCCTAACAAAAAGCATTTCTCTATACATCATGGCATAAAAACCAAAGTATATCGAGGTGGGTGCTGTAGCTCAGTGGTTAATGTGTTGGTCTTCTGATCGGTGGGTCGTGGGTTCAATCCCCGGCTGAAACATAATAAAATTTGATATCGAAAAGATTTTTCTTTCGAACGGTATCCACCTGCCGACAAGAATTGGCAATTTTTCCGGCAGTAACAAATTGCCAAAAATGCTTCTTAAAAGAGCTCTGTGACAAAACTAAGTTAAAGTGATATCACAAGAGTTCTGCCGTCCGGAAACGGCTAAGATAAGTAGGTCCCTTCTAATGCTGTCCAAATTTAACACGCACAACAGTATTGGAAGAGAAGCTCGGTGGCATCACAATGGGCCTTTCTGGCCTAAGTGTACGGATACGATGGGTAAAATATTTTAGCAGATAATCTACAAAAGATTATTTCCTCTATCAGAAAAACGCCGCGTTTTCAGATACCTAGTTCGAAAATCGTGCTCTGATGCAATAAAAATTGTTGTAGATATCGTATCTGCCGCAATAGATGATGGATGATAGCGTTGGGGAACAAAATAATATTGCGCTTAGTAACTGTGGACGTAAAGAATGCATTTGCATTTAATTCCGCTAACTGGTCTTTCATAGAGATTGCTCTAACCTGAATTAATGTCCAAAACTACCTGAGGATAATATGGAGCAATTCACTAACAGGAAACTGAGTATTGAAATCGACAAAAGGACAAACCACTATAACCTCAAAGCGGGGGTTCAAAAGGGTCAGTATTAGGTCGCTTCCTGTGGAATATCATGAATGATGAAGTACTTCAAAAACAGTGATTTTGGTATCAAAGACAAAGAACGCTCTGGACAGCCGAAAAAAGTTGATGACGACAACAATTGATGAGGTTAAAGAGAGCGACTAGACACGAGTCGGTAATTTTTCACCATCACAACGTACGACCACACATTGCTATTGCGGTCGAAAACTACCTTGCTAAAAGTTTTACCTCACCCACCTTATAGCCCAGACCTGGCGCCTTCAGATTATTCCTTGTTCCGGTCCATGCAGAACGGTCGTAATGGAATACGCTTGACTTCAGTTACTGGAATTAAAAATTGGCTCGATTCGTTTTTAGCCGCCAAGCCAGCGAAGTTCTTTCGGGATGGAATCCATAAATTGTCAGAAAGATGGAGAAATGGCATAGTTGTTGATGAATGACATGTTTTTTACAGAATTCTTAAAAATACATGATATTTGAGCACTAAAAAAAAGCCGGTTATTAGTTCACACACCAAATAGGAATCTAAAATTGGATCCTATGCGACACGTCTTAGACGTCTCCAATCGGAAAAAAATGTATATGTGATATCTTCGACTATTGTAGCATCGATTTTGGACATTTGATGAAAAAAAGAGATTTATAATTTTTTGAATCTCCATAGAGCCCTGTCCGACATGTTTTAACCATCTCTGAATGGGATCAAAATTTATATGTAATATTTTTGACCGATTGAGGGAGTGAGACATAAAAGAGATCATTCATTTGATTTTAAGGACCACCCTAATATGTACATACATACATACATATATATATATATATATATATATATATATACATATATATATATATATATATATATATATATATATATACATATGTATATGTATGTATTTATATATATATATACATATATATATATATATACATATATATATATATATATATATATATATATATAAAGGGTTATCCATTTCGCGGTTTCAAAAGTATAGGGCTAGAATTCGACATCTGTCAAACTGAGTTTTTCAGTTCAAATTCTGACATTTGCGAAAATGGATCGCTTAACTATCGCACAACGCATTAAAATTGTAAAAACCTACTACAAAAATGGTGATTCTGCCACAGCCACATATCGTGCTTTAAGAGGAGATTATGGTTTACATAATCGTCCAACTACGCAAGCAATTGGCAAAATTGTGAAGAAATATGAAGAGACTGGATCGGTTACAGATATTGTAAGGCCTGTGCATCATCGTTTCGCTCGTACCACCGAAAATATCGCTGCTGTAAGTGAAAGTGTTGCCGAAGACCCGAATGTGTCGATTCCTCGTCGTTCTCAGGAATTAGGACTGTCTTACGGCACATTATGGAGTATTTTGCATTTGGATCTACACCTACATCCATATAAAATCCAGCTCACACAACAACTGAAGCCAACTGACCATTCACAACGTCGTAGATACGTCGAATGGGTGCTTGAACAACAGGCGGTGGACGGCGATTTTTCGAACAAAATTTTCTTCAGCGACGAAGCACATTTCTCACTCGGTGGGTATGTTAACAAACAAAATTATCGTATTTGGGGTTCTGAGAATCCTCAAGTAATTGAAGAGAGGCCACTACATCCACAAAACGTCACTGCTTGGTGCGCTCTTTGGTCCGGAGGTGTGATTGGACCTTACTTCTTCGAAAACGACGATGGAACGACTGTCACCGTCAATTCGGAGCGTTATGGTCATATGATAACCGACTTTTTTTTGCCTGCTATTGAAGAATACGACTTAGAAAACATGTGGTTTCAACATGCCACACAACTCGAGCGAATATGGCTTTATTGCAAGAGAAATTTTCTGGCCGCGTAATTTCTCGTCGTGGCGATATCAAGTGGCCACCAAGATCATGCGATTTGACACCGCTTGACTTTTTTTTTGTGGGGCTAAGGGAAAGACCGTGTTTATGCAGATAAACCTTTAACTCTTGAGCACCTAAAAACCAACATTCGTCACGTTATGGCTGAGATACCGCCCAATATGTGTCAAAAAGTGGTCGAAAATTACCTCAAAAGAATCGATGCTTGCAACAATTCGCGTGGTGGTCATTTAAATGATGTAGTATTTCCCACATAATGTCAACGTTGAAACTTTATAATAAAAAAGAAATATCATGATAAAAAATATTTTATATGTGTTTTATTTACATTTACTTTTGAAACCGCAAAATGGATAACCCTTTATATATATGTATATATATATATATATATATATATATATATATATATATATATATATACATATATATATATATATATATATATATATATATATATACATATATACATACATATACATATGTATATATATATACATATACGTATATATACTCGTATATGTATCGTATATGTATGTATATACATATATATACATATATATATATATATATATATATATATATATATATATATATATATATATATATATATATATATATATATATATGTATATACACATCAACGTTATGTGAAGAGAGATAAACAATGAGAGTGAATGATGTGAATGACTTCGTATATATATTCATAATATGGTCTCTTTAAATGGGTTATAAGAATTGTAATATGAACTCTTCGTAAAGCTCGAAAGAATTCACATAATGCAAGTCTTCATGTGTGCTTCGCACTCATATTTTAATAAGATAGCTTTGGAGTGGGAAAATAATATAGTAAAAATAATCGTTCTAAGATAAAATTGTTTGCGTAAGCAAATATGTACACCCTAACACGTCAGTTATATATAATACAATGTTCCTTCCCTGTTAAAGGGACCCAAAGGAGACCACTAAACACCCTACAGTTCATCACTATATTGTTGCGCTTTCTAAAATGGATCCCTTTAAGTTTTCGAATAATATTTTCACTGAAATTTGAAAGCTTTTTAGCACTCCTACAGTTCAACGACGTTTACAAAAGATTAACCAGGACGAATCGCAAGAAAAGTTCGATTGATGCGGGGACATTTTTTGAATATGAAGTTAAATTTCGCCAAGTTTTCTATCAGCTGTTCAGGACATGAAGAGGAAATGAAGTGGCGTAATATATTATGGAGTGATGAGACAAAGATTAATTTGTTTTGCAAAGACTCTGAAAGGAATGCTGTGCGCCCAAATGTAATACTATTTACCTAGAATTTGGGAATACAGCGCTCCTCGGTAGAATTAAAATTTTTTTGGGAGAGTTCTGTCTTTAATTTCGATACGAATTTCATGAATGAAGCGTTCAATAACTTTTTGGACAATCGACGCATTTAAATTGACTATTTGAGTAATTTTTCTATCGCATCGATCGTCGAGCGACGACCCATTTTATAAAAACACGGTTGTTGACCCTTTAACGATAAGACTAATTATTAACTAATATCAATTGAATGTACACTGTCGCGCGCATAGAAACGCGAATATATATATATATATATATATATATATATATATATATATATATATATAAAAATATATATATATATATATATATATAAAAATATATATGTATGTATATATACATATATATATATATATATATATACATATATATATATATATACATATATATATATACATATAATATATACATATATATATATATATATATATATATATATATATATATATATATATATATATATATACAGTTACGACTCGATTAACACACTTCTCAGCAACTTCTCGATTTGCGCAACTCCTAAATGTTTATATTATTGAGTCGCTAAAAGCATGCTACATAAAACGATTAGTTTCTAGTACACTTTTGAATTATTCCGATTGGGTTTCCGCTCCTTTGTGACTTTATTTGTAGAAGCGAGACGTCATAATTTGCGCGCGCATCAAAATGATCAAAATCAAACAAGATCACGAAAAATCAATAAAAGAGAAATATGACATATAGGAAAGACTAAAGAGGGGTGTGTTGGTCAACTCACTCTGTTGTCTGTTCAAAGTAAATAAACAACCATTTACCGAATAAACACTAAAGAACAAGTTATTAAAAATTCGTCAGCCGTGCAGAGCCAGATGTTGGAAAGTGGAAAACATTAAATGTGGCCGAACATCCGAAAATGTAAAAATGTTTATACAAATGGTTTGTTTTACAAAGGAAAAAACAACAAATCTTTTAAAAGCAAATACTGACTATCTCACAAAAAGTACGAAACTGATTCCATTTTTTTACCAGCACTGGTTCGACTGCAATTTTTAAAAAACTTCATGCAATTCGTTGATCCTTTCCGTTGAAAGCTAAGCGTTATCATGAAGGAAATGAACTTATTGGAAGATCTGATCTACAATGCTTATAGATCTGGATTATTTTATAAGCATTTGTGAGATAAAACGCTTGTAACATTTACGGAAAATTCAGCTCCAGGTCGAAAGATGAGTAAGGAACGTGTAACATTTTCTGTATGTTCAAATGCAACTGCTTGCTATCTCCTTTAGTAATCGGTAAATCGGCTAATCTAAGAGCTTTTAAAGACTTTGACCATAACAAGTAATTTACAAGACAACAAAAGTGCTTGATTGTCTTCTGCGATATTTGCCGACTGATTTCACAAAACTTTCGTTCCAGAGGTAAACATTTAACATTTTATTACTTTGCCTAACTATAAGAAAATCTTTTTATATATAAGATTTTTTTACAATCGAAAATTCCTTCAATCAAAGGGGCTACCTCAGAGAACCCTACTTTTATTGGATAATGCTACAATAAAATGCACAATACAAAACTCATATCATATTCCTTGAAGCGAAATACGCAATTCAAACAATTAACCAATTAACATTGTTCGATGTTGATCCCTCTGCAAATTATTCCATCGAAAAAGTCCAAGACTGGCTAATTTCTAGGGTAGTAAGCCGTCCGGAGGAAATTGAAGCTGTTTCCGATGTCGTTACACAACACTTTTATCACATGGGTCGAACAAAATATCAACTTACCTAATGAATTTTTAGCACTGCAAGATATGAGTTAACGCATTAAAAAAATAAATAAATATGTGGCATATATTGGCCGAGCTTCTCTTCCATTACTGTTGTGCGTGTTACATTTTGGACAGTATTAGAAGGGACCTACTTATTTTAGCCGGGTCTGAACCGCAGAACTCTTGCGACATCACTTTTTCTGAGCTTTGTCACAGAGTTCTTTTAGAAACTTTTCCATGGCAAATTGTTACTGCCGGAAGAATTGCCAATTGCTTGCCGACAAGTGGTTACCGTTCGAAAGAGAAATCTATCTTTCTAACTACGACACCCACTATGAACGCACTATTATGCAAAAATTAACAACTCAAAGGAAATTGGATGGCATTTCAGTTGGCCCAAAATTGTTGAAAGGTTAATAAAGGAATTAAAAAGTGTTTTTTTTTTAATATTGCCATTTTTCTTCACAACTTTGAAACATTTTTTATTTTTTTATATAAAAAAAATGTTATGTATCAGTAAGGTCAAACTAAACTTTGTGAAGTATCAACTTAAAAAAAAATATTTTTAAAATATATAAACAATTATAAAATATGTGTTTTTACTGCCACTGGAAAGTTAATTGTATGACCTTTAATAAGGTGATAATAGGGTAAAAGGGCTTAAATTTGAAAATAATTCGGTTTAAAATGAGCACGCCTTATATGGGCGTCGCCGATAAATTTTATTGGTTTGTTATATCCACACGCTCTATACAATTTCGTCACGGTGCACTATTATTCCCTTATGCCTAAAAAGTGTCGCGGATCATCTTTTATTCAATATCACAAACTTTTAACTATGTAATGTAATCTAAACATATCCGAAGTCATTTTTTGTCAACACCCGGTACAATAATTATTTAACTTTATTAAAGTGCACAAGTTTAGGTAATTTGTTCACGAGTTTTTCACATTAGATGACTTTCATATAAATCGAAATGTTTTATTATGATATTCCTTCTTGAATTTTTTAAATCAAAACCTCTTTATAATTTAAAATATACAAAACATATTTCAGAAAATATGTATCACTAGCGTCTACTACAGTATAATGAAACACATACAAAATTCCTCCACACAACACCAACACCAACCACAACACCACTCACTTGTGAGATCGCCGCCTGACTGAATTGATCGCTCTTCGCCGTAGCAAACCTAGCACTGAATTTGTTAATAGTCTTGCCAGTTTGGTGTATTTGGCGCTAGGCTTAGCTATTTTCTGTAATTTTCTGCAAAAATTTTTTTAGAATTCATTTGAAAATATAATGCCTCTTGTTAGCCACATATATACATATTTTTTTATATGTTCAAATGATTTCTGTTGAAAGCACTTTAAAAGCTGCCACGATTTTATGCTAATTTTAAAAAAGAACAAAATAAGAACAGCATGACTGATATTATAAGCTATCAAATTCAGTGGTTTAAATATTGTACAATATATATTTATACCAATGGTAGAATATAATAAATTTAATTTTTCGATCGAAGTCAAGGAATTGAAGGATTCAGTAAATGAAAATCCATTTAGCATACTTGTAAATTTTATATTTACTCTTCTTGTGTTATCATTCATCAATGCTGAAGTTGAATGAACATTCAATGATAATGAATTGTATGAAAACTAAACAAAGATATAAGATTAATTTAGTTATGTTAAACTCGTTGCTAGTAGCAAGTTTTAATAAACTAAATAAATGATGCCATGATTTTAAAATAAACCATGATCTCTTAAAATTAATAAACGGAAATGACATGATTCTTCTGAAAAAAATTTTAATGTTTATATATGAAATAAGTATTTAAAATGTAAGTATTACCAAATACCTAATTAAAAAATTTAGCTATTATTATTAGCTCCAAAAAAAAATTTTGTCTTTTTTTTCAACTACTTTAGCTCCAAACGAAATTATTTCTGGCAACACTGTCTCTTAGTGAAAGTGGAACTCCAATTAAAAGTGGAACTACATAAAAGTGGAACTCCATAACCTCCGCATGCGTGCGATTGCGTTCTACCTTTCTACTCATTTGAAACCTTTAAACCTTTCAAAATGACATATTATTTTAAAAAATAAGAATAGACGAAGATTTTTTGTGTACCATACATTGATAATGATCGGCAGCGCAAAACATAAAATATATGAAATTATTAAAAAAATTATTCAATAAAATGTTCACAAGTGGTTCACCAAGTGCAAAGAACGTATGAGAGTAGAAAAATTTCAACTTCTATCCGTTGAAATACTTTTAGGCGCGTGCCTAAAGAGTTATGCTGCAACTAGCCACCGACGTGAAAACGTAGAACGTGTCAGCTGACACGACCTATCTTATGGGAATGTCGTGTTAACGAAAACTCACCACCGTATGACGGTGACGTAGACGTTGCTCGGAGCGGAGAGAATCAATGCAATTTTGTATGTTCTTACGTACGGGCGGTACGTACGTACGCTACGTCGGTGGCTAGTTGCAGCATTAGTTCATCCCATGAGATTGCGTGTTTTCTACTCTGCTGTCAAATACACGCATACATCTACGCGTTAGGGACCAACTATATTATGAATAGGCTGTATTAACTGACTGTCAAAACTAAACAAAAAGACTTTCATATGCTTTAACAACTTAGAAAATATTTTAGGTGGCTATATTGTACCTACATGAGCTTAAAAACTATTTAGCCACGTTGTAAAATTACAACTACATTTCTACTACTTTTCACACCTTTTACAGTTACAATTTTAAGTTGAAAGGGTATGTGAAAAGATAACGCTGACCTGTAGCTAAAAATGGCCAGAGAGTAAAGCAATAACAACAATAAGTGGTGAGTTCACGGATAGAATGTGTGTGAAAAAATAAATAGAGAAAATGGAAATTCTCTGAGCGGGAGAGTCAGTTTCAGTTCTTTAGTTTTCCTTGCCCCTAGTCTCAAAAAACAAGTCACTAATTTATCAGCCAGTTTTGAGCAGATCTTTAACACCAACTTTTGATCAATACGATTAATTGGAAATGTATTTATCATCTAGGAATCCTCGGAGGACAATTCTGGCGAATTTACGGGAAACGGAGGATCCACTTATGCTAGAGGAAGATATCGTCAGAAGATTTTTGTAAAGAATGAAGAAATATGACATTAATCTATTGCTAGGTTTATACATTTGTTTTAAAAATCGATTCAGATAAAACGCTTATAAAATAAAATGATCAAACGAGTTTTTATTAGTGCTTAGTAGTAATCCCATTGTTTATATTTGTAATACACGATTTTGATTTTTAAATGCGTTTTAATAACCCCTTTTCGTATGTAATCAATTACTGAATATTCCTTGAGCTATCTTATCATATCCAATTGGAACATTCTATCTGTCTCTTTTTTTTTAACTTGTAGTGACTTTCTCTTACTGGATACCAAACCGTATTAAGTCTCAAAAAGTGTCACTAATTTATAATCTCAAATTCAGTGACTTGAGATGAGTCATTTATATGAATATTTCATATAAATGACTTATTATTACTTATTTCTTATAAATTATTAACATACATACAATATTATCACTCAAATCTAGTTTCAAGCGGGCAGATTTTCCATATAAAATTACTACCACCATAATCTAACATTTTGTGAAAATCACGATAACTTTGTTAGATTTTCCTCTATGCAACTTTGATTTTTTATATCGATTTTTTGTGAAGAAGGGAGTAAAATCAAAATTAAATATAAATAAATAGTAAATTATTATATGATTCTAGGCTCATCCTAAAACTTTCCTTAAAAACTGATCGCTATTGCAATGGATGTCAAGCCCCCAGAATTTCCATGTCTCGCTCGCAATACACATACATGTTTTGTTTAATATTTTTACTTAGAAACAATTATGATACGTTTATTTGATTAACATACTTGTGTCCAAAAACGCTTTGGTATAAAATTTAGAAATGCATTTCGTATGCATATTGCAGACAAAATTTTTTGAAATCTCAGTTGTTGTTTTTTTTCGGTGTTTAGCCAATTGCTTACCACCGGCGACCAATTGATTTATTAAATAAATTAATTCACTTCTTTGCTTTTCTTTCATATCAATATATATGTCTTCCACTTAACCAAATTCAATAATAAAAAAATTTCAAAATAATTTTGACAGCTAACAATCCCTTTCGAAATAAATCGTATTATGTAAACGAGTAGATAGATTTTCTGGTTGTGGTAATCTCTATGAGTAAACATACTATTATCTGTCATGATTTTGTCCTATTTCATTTTTGTACGAAAACAAAGGTCTTTAAAAAGTATTATCAAATAAATATGAGCAAGGCAATACACTTGATTAAAGAAACTATGGATCAACGGGTGTTTGTGGAAATCTTGGAGGGGGTTATGCGTCCATATGCCTAGTGGAATATGCCAATAAAATGGTTATTCCAGCACAATAATAACCTGAAACACACAAGAAAATCTGCAAAATTGTGGTTTCGGTCCAATGGAGTTGAGGTCATGGCCAACCAGCTCAACCTGACCTCAATCCCATTGAAAATCTTTGGGCGGATTTAAAAAACGTCTTGCTGAGCACAGACCCTCAAATACAAAAGATTTACGCATAAACGATATTGTAATCTAATAAAAATATAAAAAATATCGAATTCCAAATATAACCATACATTTTTTAAATTTCATATTTAAATGTATCTAAACGTTAGACTGAACTAATAACGTGATTAAAAAGAAATACTGAATAAAATGTTGGTAAGGAATAAAACTTTTTATTTTTTGCTCAGGTCACTCTTATTATTTCGACCACAACTGTATATGTATATATATTAGAGAGCTGCGGGAATGTATTCGTTTGCATGTTCAAAACACTCTATTGATGTTAGAATCAAAGAATAGACTATATATATATATATATATATATATATATATATATATATATATATATATATATATATATATATATATATATACAGTATTGTGCAAAACTTAAGCAACTGGCAAGTTTTGCACAGATGAAATATGAGTATAATTTGTTTTTTGTTGTTTACAGTTAATTTCGTAAGAATACCGAACTTTTTATGGTTGTTGTTTTTTATGTATTTAATGAAGGAACAAATAAATATTAAAACATTCAATCTAAGCGCTTTTATTTTTTAGTAAATTTGAAATCAATGAGAGCACTATGCCAGTTGCTTAAGTTTTGCACAATACTGTATATATATATATATATATATATATATATATATATATATATATATATATATATATATATATATATATATATATATATATATATATACATGCTTCGAAGAGCGCTCAATCCTTCCTTGTGAGTTTTCTTGAATTTTTACATTGCATTATAAAGCATTGGAAGAGTGCCTTTATTATACTCATAAATTATCGTTTATTTTGCTTTTTCGAATATGGAATATAAATTTCGATGGAAAGACAAACACGCATTCATAGATTGGTTAAAATTTATTAAGAAAGTTTTATAAAAATGAATAACTATAATATATTGTATTTTTCTTGATATTGCGCGTATTATCCGATGAGCAAATTATTTTTCAAATAAAAGGATTATCAGACCAATGTTGAAATTTATATTTTTAGGCTACTATTTCTTTATACATATGTTTTATGTACACACGTTTGAGTGCTCCCTTTATGTTCGCTTAGGGGGCTGCTCTCTTTTCGAACCGTCGGATATTTTTATACATACATATATACATATATACAATATATATATATACAGGTTACATTTCTTGATAGCCACATACTATACTATCATCTGCGTCAGTAATCAAGTGCGCTTCCGATAAAAGGGATACCGAATAGGAATTATGTGCATCATCTTTTTTTGGCAGAAGTGGGCCATGCTTAGCATTGTTCTTTATGAAATTTATAACCGTTTTATTGTCAACAACCGACATTTGCAGAGACTTGCCCCATGATAATAAAATTAACGGACGTTCTGGACTAGGCGCTTGTGATGGTGTAATAATATGGCGATAAAGGCACGCCTTAAGAATATTTTCCAATTGCTTTATTTGTGCGGGATAGGCACATGGATGATAGAGCAAAACTATAGCGCCCGTAGCAAGACCATGCATCCAGCGTTGTACAGGCAAGTACTTATATGTACCATATTTTGGTGGTAGAAATCGGAATGCTCCACTGTAAGACACCACATATATTATGAGGATATGTACATATATTTTATTTTTCTTCTCACAAGGTAGGTAAGACTTCATCATAACTTATCGTCTCATTTTGGCACTTAACCGTAACTACAAATGATTTTGGTACTAAATGCTCCACAAGGATCGCTTCGCGGCTTATATCTGGTACGTACAGACTCTTATTTGCCAAACACAAGTAGTTGTATGAATGGCGTTTGTCTCTAGGATCAAAATCCACATCGATAAAATGCTGAAAATATGATAATATACTACGTTTACATTCATGAGATAAATACTTTTTATACATTTCCATCATCACAAATTTCCTTTATTGCATTGTCTTTCTGATGCACTGAAGAATTCGTTGGTGAAAACGGAAACCATTTACCGGTCCATGTATTACTGTATATGGTATCAGATAATGACTGTTGACTACCATACTTTCCTAAATTATTTTTATTAGTTTCTGTATCAGGAACTGCGAAAGGACGTCCATAAGAGAATAAGTGTTCCCTTTTGTCATATATTTCTTCAAGAGATTTAGTCCTATTAACTTCCACATTTTTATCCATTTGTTTATGTAAAGCCTCAATAGGTTTAGAAGGGAACCATGATCCAGACCACGATTCAGAAGAAAGATTTCTTACATCTTGATTTTTCCCTTCGGTATTTAGAGTACTAAACAGAAAAATGATAACACAAAACATATTTTCACTAACAATAACAGACGATTATGTGAAACTGCAGATTACAACGTTTTCCGCTACCGATTATTGGTGGGTACCTCTGCGCTGCGTTGCGTTATTGCGCAACCATTGATAAGTTAGCGCAATAACAAAAAGAACACTATAATGTAAAATGCTTATGATCAATTCACTAAAAAGACAAGAACTAGACAAAATAACAACAACCGTATACACAAAGAAGAAGAAAACACAATAAGGAAACAATTTCTGACATATTTATCAAGTTGTATTGATTGAATTCATTTATTAGTAAAATTTCACATTTTTACATTGCCTTGTATACATGATAATTTTCGGAGAGGCTGCTCTCATTTATTAGTAAAGCAGAAAAGCGTTTATAATATTTAAATGAAATAAAATAGTTGAAATAGCATATATTTTATTTTTCTTGTATGAATTGTACACTTTCAATGTTACTGTTAAACCAACGCAATTTCGTATTGAGAAAAGAATACAGCAAAAGAGAGAAGTTCACGTCAAATAAAGACTCACAAAGTTAAAGAACATGGGGTAACGTAATACCAACAGCCGATGAATCAATTTTCACAATTTGCACGATTCACTCTACTTATCCTAGGTTTACTCATTTGAATTATAGTCGTTTCTTCTTTGTCAACGCAATTAGACTATGGAACTCGCTTCCATCCGGGCTCAAGCGAATTGTTTATGTTGGAGGTTTCAGAAGCAATCTTATCCGGCACTACATTGAAACGCTTGAACTTCCTTAAATTATGTCTTCTAATTCTATAACTTCTACCTCCTTATCTTTTGTTCATCGTTCCTTAATTTTTTTTTTTTCTATCCTTAATTTTACTTTTAGTTAAGTTTCTTAAAAAAAAAAAAAAGTTTCTTAGAGCAATATTTATTAAGTTTCATGTAAGATTTTTATTGCAATTGTTCATTAAATCTAATGTAGACAATTGTGCACAAGTTGTCTTGCTAAACTGTATTAGCGCACGAAAATTGTTACATTATATCCTAGACAGACGGCAGCCTCATTCCGGATTACCGAGTTAATTCGAATTAAATCGGGCATTAACTGCAGCTAATCCGCATAAACTCTATGAGTTAATTCTCAAAATAAAAGAGGATTAGGGCAATTTGCGATGGCAATACTGCTGAAAATTGTGTATTGTGAATTTTTCTTCATCCATTTTACAAAATATTAGGTGTCTTCGCTAACAAAAAACTTTCAACAATTGATAACAGTTTTCAACATGAAAAGTGTTGGCGAACAAATAAATCCAATAATGTCAATTACGAACGGTGAATGTCAATTTACAAGTTTCTGGTAGTTTTCAGTTCACGTACTTCTTGTAGATTTTCTCATATCGAGAGTGATAGATGACAGAAATTGATAGTGATAGTAATGTAAGTGGACAGACCTAATAAAACAGCAATCAGCCGTTTAGTTAATCCGCAATACTGCTGTCTGTCAGGTTATTATTTTATTCGGATTAAGTGCGCCGGTAATCCGGAATTAGGCTGCCGTCTGTCTAGGCTATTACCCACCCCTACTTTCGATACTTCTACACGAAAATTAGAGTAAAGCTATAAATAGATTGGACGCGCCAACAACTTTAAAGCATGTTCACACTACAGCGTAAATTACTTAATTTAACATAAATTGCTTCACATAAATTAAGTGCGTTTACACTTTTTATTCATAATTTATTGTGACAGTTCTCTGAAAACATTGTTTTTATTAGATTGCTTACAGAAAAAGCAAAATGTGAGTGCATTTTTAAAGTTATTACAATTATAATATAATTTAATCTATTTTAGATGAACGATAACAAACGAGAGATTTTAAAGGTATTAACTATTTACAAACGATTGGATACAATGTTAATACTAAATAACATGTCATCCAACAAAACTTTATTGCATCTGTTGCAAAAGCGGAGTTCTGCGCTCTTGTGTAGAATGGTATTGTTGAGGAAACAATATTTGTTATTGCTGGCGCTCTCAGGATCGGTTATGCTGGACAAAAATCATTGATTCACTATTATCTAATATATAAAAACTGAATGTTTATATTAATAAATAATATATGACAGCGTTAACATTTTTGTAACCTATTGAAATAAAAACACAATTAGGCTAATTTGGATTTAAGCCAAGCTTTAATTGTTTAAAAATTTATTTACTTAGTAAATTCAATAATTAAACTACATTGGAATGTAGAAATACAATGACAAAAAGTACGTGTTTATATTTTATGGTTCCAAATATATAAACCGTCTTATCCTCCACCAAATGTTCGCTATTGTAGCATTTGTATGGAGTCAATAGCTGATGCATATACATCGGCCAATCTGATGGTGCATCTCCTCATGGCCCGATTTGCGCCTTTTCCTTTCTATATTGGGAAAAACAAAAATAGGTACTTATGTACATATATAATTGGAATTTTGTAGCACTGAACTTACCTGTATCTTGCAGTCAAGTTGTGCATCTTGATTTTGAGTTCTGCTCCAGTGCACATAACTCCTAGCTGCTGCAGCTCCCACGCCATCGTCTCAATTATATGGTTGTTCTTGCGAATGCCGCGTAATTCTTTTATTTTGCCCCTCCATATTTCTATGAGGAGCTTTTCGCTGCCCTCTAGCCATGAATATCGTTTTTTTTTTTTCATTTTCTATTTTTAATAATCTGTGTGTACGTACACAGTATCACAACACTCAATAATTTAAATTCAAAATGACATTTAGTGATAGGTTAATTCATTATTTTTCGATAAAAATTAGAGATGACAACGATTTATTCTTGATTTAGTTCTTAATTTATGATAAATTAAGAACGAATGAAGTAATTTAGGTAGCAGATTTTATATTGTAACGAGTATCGATAGTTGATTACTCATCACTATTGTGACTGACACTATTGGCAGCATCGAAACGAATGTCAACAAAAAGAAATAAGCGATAACCAGAACAAGCCAACGAGAAAGGAAGAGAAGAATCTCGATAACGGAAGATTCTGGGGTGTTGCCAACAGAGTATAAATAGAGCCAGTGTTGAGAAGGAAAATCAATCGAATTCCGAACGTGAATGCGCAAACATCTATACAGAGGCAAAAGTTGCTAGTACATTAAAGTGTTATTGTAAATAGTTGATTATAAACAGAGTTGATTGTAAATAGAGTTTATTAAATAAATTGTTGCTGTATATAGTTGTATAAAATAAGTGTTGCAGTTATCATTAACAGAATCCAGTGATCGAACAAGGTAATTCAAATAGAATTAAACGTTCACAGAATAAAAACGTAACAATTGGTGTCAGAAGTGGGATTCTGTAAAGATGGTGAAAATTGACCAACTAAAAGTGGACCAGCTTAAAAAGCTGTTGGTAGAGATGAATCTATCGTCATCAGGTGCAAAGGCGGAACTGCTGGTGAGGCTGAGGCAAGCTATGGAGGCTAAGGGAATTAACGTAGAAGAACATGAGTTCTTCGAGGAAGCCGATATACAAGCAGTCGTACACGCTGAGGAAGAAAGCTAGATAGATTCGAGTGGTCAACTAATGGAACTCATGAAATCCATGATGCAACAACAGCAGCAGCAACTGCAAGGAATTAATGCGAAGTTACAAGAAAATGCGTCTCGCATTGACTCCAAGTTTCAAGAACATTCGGTACGTCAAGAAAACGCTATGGGAGAGTTCCAGAAAACAATTGACTCCAAGTTTCAAGAACATTCGGTACGTCAAGAAAACGCTATGGGAGAGTTCCAGAAAACAATTGACTCCAAGTTTCAAGAACATTCGGCTGAATTGCGTATGGAAATTCAAGAAGGTTCGGCTCGACAAGAACACGTCATCGAAAATCTACAAAAAGGAATTGAACTTAGATTTCAGGAAATTTCCGGAACCATTAATGAAAAGGTCACGGATTTAAAGGAACATGTAGATGACTTGGAAGATAAGTTCGAGAAATTACAGCACGAACTCAATCAACTAAAAATAAATGGACCAGCCACATCAGTGATTAGAGATTCAAGTACAATCAAATTAAAGCCACCAACATTTGACGGAAGCACGCCATTCAATATCTTCAAGCTTCAATTCGAGACAACAGCTTCGAAGAATCAATGGGATGATAGCGACAAGACTGCTGCTTTAATAGTCGCATTAAAAGGTAATGCTTCCGAGGTGTTACAGATGATTCCAGAGAAAGATCGTGGTAGCTATCAGTCACTGATGGACACACTCCAGCGAAAATATGGAAATGAATACAAGAGTCAATTACATCGAGTGGAATTGAGATCGCGAGTGCAACGGAGTAATGAGAGCCTTCAGGAATTCGCTTCTGATATTGAGCGCTTATGTCATCTAGCGTTCTCCGGTAATTCGGAAGAGTTCGTCGAAAAAATAAAAATAGAGGCATTCATAGATGGCATACGTGATGGAGAGACAAAGCGTGCCCTAGTCATGTCACCCAGGAATACTTATGCCGAAACAGTCAGTAGTGCCTTAACGTTTGAAGCCGCCAGTTTCATGTGTCGACCAATGCCACGGGTACGCCAATTAGAAACAGAAACAACAGATCTGGTTGAAGCAGTGCGTCAGGCAGTAAAATCAGTAGTTCAGCCTGAAGGAAGAACAACAGGTCGACGCGAAAACAAGTTTAATGGTAAGTGCTTCATTTGCGACAAACGAGGGCATATAGCTCGTGATTGCAATCAATCGAGTATGAAGCCTAAAGGAAGAACTAGGAATCAACACAAAAATAAATTTGCCGGTAAGTGCTTCATATGCGATCAAAGAGGACACATGGCGCGTAATTGCCGCCTACGACGCAAGCAACAAAGATCGAATTCACCAGGACAACGAAAGGAAGATCGTGATGTCATTCATTGTGGTAAAGCTGATACTCCATATCGTCGTACTTGCACCGTAGATAGTAAACATTGTTCTCGGGTAGGAAGCCAGAATCACATTGTTAACCTACGACTTACGAATGTATTATCGGAAGAGTCATGGACAACCGAACGAGTGCAAGAAGATCAGCGGAACGACCCAGATCTCGTAAAGATTATGGAATACAAGGAGCAGGGCATACGTCCAGATTGGCAAGAAATGGCTAATGAGAGTCCAATAGCAAAGGCATACTGGGCGCAGTGGCAAAGCCTGCACTTACGAGACGGATGTTTATTCCGAACATGGGAAAGTGAAGATGGAAAAATCACTTATGATCTGCTAGTGGTACCCAAGGCAAGAATAAATGAAGTGATAGCTGAGTATCACAATGCCTCCAGTGGAGGGCATTTGGGAATCACCAAAACCGTCGAGAAAATAAAGAAACGATTTTATTGGGTTGGATGTCATGACCATGTCGCTGATTGGATTCGGAAGTGTAATCAATGTGCAATGGCCAAAGGTCCCACTAAGAAAAGTCGAGGTAAGATGCACCAATACACCGTGGGTGCTCCATTTGAGCGAATTGCTATGGGGACATAGCTGGGCCATTTCCAATAAGCAACGCAGGAAACAAGTATGTTCTGGTGGTTATAGATTACTTCAGTAAATGGCCTGAAGTATACCCCATTCCAAATCAGGAAGCTAGTACAGTTGCGGATGTATTCGTCAACCAATGGGTTACTCGTTTTGGTGTACCGATGGAGTTACACTCAGACCAAGGTCGAAATTTCGAATCAGTTGTATTCCAAGAGATATGCCGTATGCTGGGTATATACAAAACTCGTACAACACCTTTGCATCCACAATCTGATGGCATGGTAGAACGATTTAACCGTACCTTGGAGGAATATTTGAGAAAAGTCGTAGATAAATACCAAAGAGACTGGGATGTACATATACCAATGTTCCTCATGGCATATCGATGCGCACAACATGATACGACGGCTACTACACCGGCAATGGCAATTTTTGGAAACGAGTTAAGACTGCCAGCTGATTTAAAATTTGGAGTTGTAACACCAACGAGATCTACCGAAGGTAATTATACTAGCGAAAAGCGGGAACAGTTGGATGAAGTACATCAGTTCATCAGAGAGCGGTCGCAGATGATAAGCGATAAGATGAAGGACAGGTATGACTTGAAAGCGAATTCAAAAGGGTTCTATGAAGGAGAGCTTGTAATGCTTCATAATCCACAACGAAAGAAAGGCCTGTCCCCTAAACTACAGACTCATTGGGAAGGACCATATGAGATTATAGCAAAGATAAATGACGTAGTGTATCGTATTCAACGTGCCTGGAATAAAAGAGCAAAGTTTAAAGTAGTGCACTTAGAGCGACTTGCGCCATATCCAGGGGAAGTATAAAAACTTGTTCGGGACGAACAAGGTTAAGAGGAGGGCAGTGTAACGAGTATCGATAGTTGATTACTCATCACTATTGTGACTGACACTATTGGCAGCATCGAAACGAATGTCAACAAAAAGAAATAAGCGATAACCAGAACAAGCCAACGAGAAAGGAAGAGAAGAATCTCGATAACGGAAGATTCTGGGGTGTTGCCAACAGAGTATAAATAGAGCCAGTGTTGAGAAGGAAAATCAATCGAATTCCGAACGTGAATGCGCAAACATCTATACAGAGGCAAAAGTTGCTAGTACATTAAAGTGTTATTGTAAATAGTTGATTATAAACAGAGTTGATTGTAAATAGAGTTTATTAAATAAATTGTTGCTGTATATAGTTGTATAAAATAAGTGTTGCAGTTATCATTAACAGAATCCAGTGATCGAACAAGGTAATTCAAATAGAATTAAACGTTCACAGAATAAAAACGTAACAATATGATAAATTACTTAATTTAGTACTTGATTTATACATAAATCAAGAATGAGAGCTAAATTAAGTAAGTAAGCTCGCGTCTGCGTCTACAGAGCATTGAATACGACAACGACAATATTAGCTGCATTCTTTTGTAAGCGAGTTGCAAAAGAACATAGACTCACATATAACTTCCCTTTTACTTGAATATAATTTCCCTTTAGTAACTTAGCAACGCTGGTGGTATATATGGTTATTCGTGAAATTTATAAACGAAATAAAAACACAAAAGAAACAATTCTGCGGAATCTGTGGTAAATATATTCGTTTATTTAAAATAAATTTTTATTTGCATTTGCTTTATTTTGCTTATTTTTGTTTATTTTTACAATAATTTGACGTGTTGTTGAAATTTCTCAAGCACATTCCAGTAGTCTATTCACAATAGTGCTGTTTTTTTACTTTCCAACACTATAACTCAGGTCGATTAAAATATAAGCAACTTCAATTGAACTCGGTTAAAATAGACGATGACGCTTATTTTTGTTGTTGCTTTGCATGCAGTTCGGCAAATAAGTCAGTATTCTTTTGCAACTCTCGTGCAAAAGAATGCGGCTATTGCAACGAGTATCAATAGTTGGTTATCCATCACTAATTATGAATGATACTAATAATGGTACCATCGAAACGAATATCAACAAAAAGAAATATGCCGTGGTTATATTACCAATTAATTGAACGCTAATCAAAAAAATTGTTGTTGGTTTCAATACAAAATGAAAAATGAACTCGATAAATGAACATTAGCATGTCAATCAGTTCTGATTGCTGTTCTCGACACCAATCAGACCAATTTCACCAGTGTTGCCAAATGCAATTTTATATAAAGAAAAAGAAAATGTGAGAAAAAATATTTCTAAATAATACAATATTGCTTTACGGGTATTGCGTGCATACATGTTTATTGTGTTGACAACTGCGAAGGATTATTAAATTTTAAACAATAATTATATAAACTCCCTTTAAAGAAAGCTATTTGTTTTATATTCTGAGTATGTACTGATTGAGAGAATTTTCTCGTTAAGCAAAGAAATTCTGTAACTTTAAATTTATTTTTATTTAGAAATGGTGTTTTCGTGTAGCAGACCTGAAGAACTGAAGAACTTATTACTCTACTTATTACAAATTAATGAACGCATGTGGGATACAAGAAATCCAAGTTATTCTAATCGGGAAAAACGGGAACAGGCTCTAGATGCTATACAACAGCAATTGTCTAAAATTGCTAGCGATGTAGCAAAACATGATATCAATATAGGAAAGAGTTGACAACTATTGACACCAGCACTGCCAGTTGTTGATCTGGCGGTATTGCATTTCCAACTGGCGTTTTTTTTATATCTTTTTCAATGAACCGCTGGATGTTCTGTAATTTCGCATCGGTCATCCTAATGTAATTTTGGAAGGCCCAGAAGTCGTTATGTGGTAATTTCTTTGTCAGAAATGTGAAAGAGCCGTTTGTACTTGTTTTTTTTTTCGCCATTTTTTTATCCCACTTGATCGTTTTGTTTTTAACTCAATTATTTTTCCCAGTACACTTCTATGATTATCATTCCAAAAACACACATATGTTTTTATCAAATCATTCAGCGCGGTATTCATTATGAAATCAATTGAAATTTAATGCAGCACAATTATTTTGATAAAATATTGCACCTCTGTCTCAGCAATCATGTGCAACCACCCAACAATCTAAATTGGTGAAACGGAAAATGAACGTCATGATTAGCGCTCAATTGATTGGTAATATAACCACAGCAATAGGCGATAATCAGAACAAGCCAACGAGAAATAAAGAGAAGAAACTCGAATACGATAAAGAAAGATTCTGGAGTGTTCCCACAGAGTATAACTAGAGCCAGTTGTTGACATATGAAATTAATTGAATTCTGAAAGTGATCGTGAAAACATTAATACAGTATCAGAGGCAAAAATTTATTGTAAATAGAGTTGATTAAATAAATTGTTGCTGTATATAAACAAAATAAAATAAATATGTGGCACATAAAGCCCCGAAGGGCTCATTCCATTCCATTACTGTTGCTGTATATAGTTGTACAAAATATGAGTTGCAATTATTATTGACAGAATCCAGTGATCGAACAGGGTTGATTCAAATAGAATTAAACGTTCACAAAATAAAAACGTAACAATACATAAATTAACTAAAACACCTTTTTTAAAAATAAAACGCCATGGCCCGTAGTTATAATCAAAGTTGAGATAATTTTAAAAATAGAATCAGCTGTTTGACCGAGTTTTCTATGGGAAATTTGTCAACCAAGTTTTAGATTTAGATTTGTATTTGATTCTTAATATTTTAGTGGAATATGAAGAAAAACCATAAACTTACTTTCGCAGAATGTATTTATTATTATTACATATTATCGACAATATAACACTTTTTCTAGCTGCACGAGGTGTGCACTGCTATTATTTTGACTGACTAATTTACAACTTTCTTAACATAATTGCAAAGTTAAACAATACCGTTATTCATTTTGTACAGATGACTACAGGCGTGTTTAACGTATTTATTAAGTATCGGTTTTTAAGAAGACCAAATATAATGATTGTTTAATGAAATATTTTCATTTGTTTTATACATGATATATATATATGTATATATATATGTATATATATATATATATATATATATATATATATATATGTATATATATATGTATATATATATATATATATATATATATATATATATATATATATATATATATATATATATATATATATATATATATATATATATATATACAATATTTATTTATATGCTTGTTTGAAGTGGAACCGATTTCAATTTATTTTTAAGAACGCATTTAAAGTGCTGTATGAACATGCATGGTGATTTATTGTAATTTATACGGTGAAATAGTGTGAATGACATTTGATGTCTAAATCGCGTTTTTTTTGCTTTCTTCTTGTTTGCTGAGGGTGTTCATAATTCCTCTTTCACATCACAATAGATAACATTTATTTTAAACGTTGGTTTCTTCGCAGCTCCTGTGTCACATCAAATTATTGCTACGTCGCTGCATTTCCACTATCTCCACAACCATTGCCGCTGTACTCGTAGGACTGGCTTCGTAGTAGTAGTGAATGATTCTCATCACTTGCTACACCTGTTTCAAGGTATTCCCTGGAAATGTTTCCGCCAGTTTCATAACATATGTTCACTTTTGATATGAATATGGCTTCCGAATCTGCAATTAGAATTATGGTTTTAAAAACTGATTATTATATGTGTAATTAGTAGGGCTCGAAATTTAATGCCATAAAAATTGCCAACAGAAAAAGACATTAAAAATTCAAAATGCCCTTTAATTACGTAAAAATATCCTAAAAACGACGAATTTTAAATGACATTTGAAAGTAAATAAAAAAGACTGGCGTGTTTTCGAGCTGACGTTATTTTAAAATCATTAACAACCAAATTCCACTGTTTCAAACGGGAAACAATTATTTCTGTTGTCGGTGTAAAAATTTTGCGTCACGAAATCTGGAACTGTATAGCCTAATTCAGAGTGTGACAGTAGAAATTCAGATAGCGTTGATTCTCTTGACGTAATGGATCCCATATTTAATTGATCATAAATTTGTAAGTCTTCTGAAGGACCTGGTTGTTGTTATTCAGAACGTACTCTTGCCTTAATTCCATATTAAACGACAGCGTATTAAATTTTTTTCTAGTAAATTGTAGCGCAAACATTGCAAAAACAGCTTCTGGTTGGATGTATTTAATATAATGTCGATTTAAATCCTTTTTGCATCCCATTGAGCTGTGCTAATTATACTTGCAAACCACATCTGTCGTGCATTATTAGTTTGGAATAAACGCCATAACAAAAAAAAACCTTAAAAATCAGTGTTTATACTTTTTGTTATGTTTCCCAAATACCTATTTTGTAAGCGCAAATAATCCGCAAACACGACATAAATGATCGCGATGAGGACAATTCATCTTTATTTAGTAATACATATTTTTATCGATTAATTACAAATTGTTATTATATCTGCCATATTCCGGAAAAAATATAAGTCTTTACTTGATCGAACAAAATTTTGTATAAAACATTTCTACTAATTTTATTTTATCATATCTGGATTCAGAAGGCAATTTTACATTGGAATATTTACATTTTTGACTTAGAAGAACAGTAACATTAATTAAACATAATTTTGCGTATAAAAAACGTAAACAAATTGATCTTGAAAAGCGGCCAGACAGGGGTATCTTTTTTTGGCTTTGCTTTCGGAATATATAGGTCTTGCTCAGGTGTGCAAAGCTGTGTCCGACGATGTAATATATATACATATGTAATATAAAAATTTTGCATTTTGTATCTACATTCATATATGCGGTCGTAGTAATCTGATACAGAACAACAAAAAATAAATATCCGATGAATTTTATTATTCTCGTTTTTTATCGGCAGCCATTTAAATGATAATATTTAGAACTCTGCATTAAAAAAGCGTTGGAGAACCAATTATGAAAAATGTAGAAATATATATGTATTTCTTCAGAGGCATGCGATTAAAATATGTATTTACCTAAACTACTGTCTATGTTTGCTGAATCGATATTGTTATCACTAGACATATGGGATGAAGCGGTTGAAGGCCCCAATATGGGATGAACATGCCGCAAAGAGTGTTCCTCTGGATAACGAGGATTTTGGAATTTTGTTGGCTTCGATTTTAATGTGGCCGGCACTGAACGTTGTTGCGCGAGAACACGATGTCTAAGAGACGATGGAGAAACAGCTAAACCGGAATGTGGTAATTTATTTGGCGAATTATCACTACCAGATTCTCCCTGCAAAAGAGATTACTAATTAAAAGAAAAAGTTTATTTAAAAAAAAAATATATAACCATACCATAACGGTACCATTATCAGATACCCCGGAACCTGATATGTTGTCAGCTAATAAACGTTCACTTTCTGGATCAGCTACTACACGTGTAACATCAGATTTGTTTTTAAGTATTGATTTGGAGCGTCTGTGCTGTTCAAAATTTGGAGATGAGTCTATTGAATCGACTGATGTCGAATATCTGCTTTCAAATTTTGCTACATAATAGGTAAATGACAAGGACTTAATTACTTGCGTACTTCAATATAATACTCATACTTTACCTTTGCTTCTAACATTTTGTATACCAAACAAATGCTGATTGATCAGTTTAGTGGCTGTGGTAAAACTTTTGCCAGTCATGAATGAGGATCGTTTCTTCGGTTTCCCACTAATTGTCGAATATCCATCATAATCCATGTTTTGTGATGTTTTAGTATTCTCAAAACGGGCGCGCGTCTTCGTTGGCGCTCCCATTGCAGATGAACACGAATGTGTTGATGTTATACTTTGCTGGAAACGCGTCTTTCTGTGTTTTGGGATTGGACTCTCATTAAGGCTGCCATTACTGCCATGCTCATGTGCATCAAAATTCTTGTAAATATTTTCAATAGGACTTGTGGCCATATTTCGAAGAGCAGTATCCCCCGAGGCACTCTTTTTGACTTGCGAAATTTGAGTGGATGAGTTGATTGGCTTAAAGCTTATCATATAACCAGTTGCGGATGTGCTGTCTCTCTCAATACTTGATTCCTTTCCCAATGGGTTTATATACAGATTTTCCATGTCTATATCTAAGGTGCAAGCTTCTATTGCTTCAGCAGTGAGATCTCCCTGTGAGTGAAATGGATGTGTCTGACAACTAGCATACGTGTCCGAGCTGTCAACACTTGCTAAATCTGCGTTGTTGTTACTATTGTTGAGGTTATTGAAATTATTGCCAAATGCCAGCACGCCTTTACCAGTATTCATCGATAGTGCTTGGCAAACTCCAACTGATGTGGTGTTGAAATTGTTGTTATAATTGTGATTGAAGTTATTATTACTGAAGCTAGTAATGAAAGGAGTATAACCTAACGAAGTCTCAACTGGTAGCCCTATTGTTGTGAAAGTTGTGCCGTACGACGAGGATGTTGTCGATGACTGTGAGATCGGAGCAAGACTGTTCGTAGTAATTGCTATAGATGAACGCACAATACTGCCACCACCAATTGAGAAGATATCTAGTGCGTGTGCATTGTCTCCCGCTGCCCCTGCGATATCACCAGTCAATTGCTGTAGTGGAGCATGCCGAATCGATGTAAGTGTGGTAGTTTGCTGAGGGGACACTAATGCGCCATATTGACTAATATTGAATTCCCGTTTGGCTTCATTGGTGGTCGTTTGCATTTCGAGGCATATCGGTTTACGGAAGTCTGAAGTCGGAAGTGCTATAACACCTTCAGCGTCTGTGAATTCTTTAAAATCCTGGAAATAAAACATGCGTTTATTGCATAATACAATATATGATGTTATGTTGAATAACTAAGTGAAATTGTTTAGCAGCAGCAATTACGAATATAAAGGCTGTATATAGTCTAGTTGGCCGTAAAATTGGTTCCCAAACCGGCTTCGTTTACTGATTAAGCGGTGAATTCGATTTTAGTATTTGATATCTGATATTTTTGTTCGAATAATCGGGAATTTCGAAGGCATAAATGTAGAATACGACACTGCAGAAAAAAAATTATATATTGTCTCGTGTAGAACATAGTTCTGAGAAGATTCGATGGCACCAATCACTTTGGCGCAGTAGTTCATAAAAATAATTGCACAACAGTGTTTGGTATGTAGTCAGGTGAAGGTGGCTGCCCGGAGGGGCACACTTAGGCCGACATAGGCTTCTTGTAGTAGCATACGGTCTCGATTACTAAACCGGCAACTCTAACCAATTGCAGTTCACGATGTGCCATGTGACATCACTCACACTCACCATTAAGAGGCTTGTGTGTCTATGTGAATTATAAAATCCTAAATGTGACTTGCGTCTGCGGTAGAACGCCGGGATTGTCCACGTCAGATGCATGATTATTCCTCTTCTTTTCCTTCCTTCCAGCTTCTGCAAGTATGTCGAGAACATAGTGTCTCGTAAGAACTCTGGTTACGACCCTCAACACACATATATCTAGACTGGTCAGACCTTTTGGGCACTTCCAGGTATGGCTGATCTGTTGCGCGGTCTAGCTCGTGATAGAGCGTGTCCGTTTATCTAGTATGCCACTCTCCCCATTATTACTAGATTACTCAGCTCAGCGGAGTTGCCAGTCTTCAGGAAAGAGCTCTAGATTGGTGCCGATTAGTTCATCCACCCCACTCTGACCCCGCACCCATATTAGGTGCAGATTATTCATCTTACCCATCTCAGCTAGATATCTGCGACAGTAAATCGTGGTCTTTGATGTTAAAATGTGCGAATCTAGTACTATTACGAAGACAGTCCTAGAACTACCCGACCTAACAAAGAAAACAACAAATTAGGGAAAATTAGGGAAATCAACTCGTCGTAGATTGTTTTTCCTTTTTGAAGATAATGAATAAAAATTATCCCACGTGCATCCCAAAAAACAGATGCCATAACCATGCCTGCAGATGGAACTGTCTTCGCCTTCTTTGGACACGGCGATCATCCAATTCCATTTTGAAGATTTTCTCAACCATTTCTGGAGTGGTCACCTCAATTGGTCGACCACTACGGTCTTCGTCATGGCAGCACATACCACCCAATATTTTATGGTCGTAAACGAAGGAGCAGACTCCCCCAGAGTAGAATCTAGTTCGGCTTTAATATTCGTTGGACTGAGACCTTTCAAATGAAAGTATTGAATTACATAACGGTGACCAATTATTTCCATGTTTACAAATTCAGAGAGGTCGTCATACCGGCTAAAATAAGTAGGTCCCTTCTAATACTGTCCAAAATTTAACACGCACAACATTAATGGAAGAGAAGCTAGACCAAAGAGCTCTTTGGGTCTTATAAGTGCCACATATAAAAGAAAAATTTGTTTTTCAAACTACTACCGCCATTTAAATGTCAGGTCGGGTAGTTCTGGTTGTTATACCATCTGGTTAGGCAATCTAAAGGAGTGGTTAGTTTGTAATGTGTAGTGCCCTGTTTATTAGTAATAGTAGGTAGTACATATAGTATAGTATAGTATCGGGTGTACTCCTCAAAACGCGGCTGTCAGTGAAGATCAGATTTACCTAATCTAGAAGTTCAGGAGATCCCTCAACCCATTCTCTCCTATATAGTATATGAGTGGAGACAGTGGCGTAGCCAGGGGGATCAGGGGATAGATCACCCTTGGCCGATGGACTTGTTAAAAAAGAAAACTAATAATATGTTTAAAAATCATACACCAACATTTTTTTCTTATACATCTTTTTCATCTTATCCCCCTTTGCCAAAATCCTGGCTAAGCCATTGATTCTTTCATAGAACTTGAATGTAGGTATAGTCGAGCATCAAGGTTCGCTTCTTGCCATTTAGTTCACTTTTTCCAGAGGATTTAGTTCACTCGAGTGAGTCACCGTTATGAAATATACACACTTTAAACTGTAATTAATACATATTGTCACCTTAATATAGAAGGAACGTAACTCATCATTTTTCGAGATTGTGTTTTTTGCATTTTCTATTAGAATACCCTCAAATGCATCCCTATTTAAGCTTTCACAGTTATATATTGAAAACTAACGGTTTTACAATGAAATGAAAATGCATTAAACAATTTTTAATAATATAAAATTTTAAGAAGTTATCAATTTTTCTTCCTATATTAAGGTAACGATATTCTGATCCATTTCTCTGTGTAAAAAATTCAATTAGCGTGTCATTCGATTTGACATATCTGGTTCATTGTGATACCATTTTGCTAACTCTTAGTGCCTGTTCACATTGGCCTGCCCAGACGTAACTGTGCGAGCGAGATAGGTAGAAAAGTAGGCAGTAAGAAAGTGATGGAAGTTTTGCGCTGAAAATCCAATCCAAAATTAAAAATCGTCGCAACGACCTATGTTCTATGTCCAAAGTGTTCCGATTATGACAACTATGCTCAAAAATTTTTAGACGTTGAAGCGATAACATCAATAAGAAGCGTTCTATATTAGGGTTGTGCGATTAATTGTTTGTTCAAAAAGTCTGATTAATCAAATTATTCGACAAATCAATTCGCTTGATCAAAATTATGATTTATCAAAATTGAAATTATTCGATTAATCAGAAATTTAATTAATCGCAATCATTTTCATGTTTATTTTTTCTTTATTTGTGAAATATTTGTATTATTATCAATATTTTGAAATTTTTTTTAGAATAATTTCAATTTTGAATAATCAAAATCTTACTTTGATTAATCAATATTTCTGAACAAACGATTAATTGCACAGCCCTACTTTATTCCAAAATTCCAATTCCACTGTAGCATTTTAGTTGAAATAAAACCGGTGCCATTGCACTAATGTGAACACAGCGTTCATGGATATACCGTTCATGGAAAATCTAATGTAAACAGGCTCTAATATGATTACGTTGAAATTTTAGCATAATAAAGAACAATAACGGCACTAACTTCGTGCATTTTCTTGCAATCGGACATAATTTTTGCGTAACAGAGCTTTTTCTGCTAAAAAATCTAGTTTTGTTGAAGTGAAATATGATTTTCACATCGCCTAAAATTTTTAATGTGTACTATCTATGATCTAACTTATTTAGTTAATTTGTGATCCATGGCAATATCATAACCAATTAATATTTAAAAAAATTCGATAAAAAATGTTGTTTAAAAATAATTTTTGCTTATGAAAAAAATATTTTTCCCTAATATCTCCGAAATTACAGCCGATGGAGCAAAACGAAGGCAATTTGTGGATTCAGCGTGGCCATATTTTCGCCGCATTTCGATCCGACACCAAACAATATAAAACATTAAAAATGTTTTATATTGTACATTGCACAAATGTAATGATAGATATATGTATGTATTTTATTTTAAATCGTGGGTTATTGGTTTGTAACTAAAGTTGCATCAAATATATGTACGTGTTTCACTCCCGCACGTGATACAATAAGGGTAAATAATAAAGTAATAAATAATTATAAGCCATAATAATAGAATGTTCTCAGGCTAGTAGCGTTTATTTGAGTCTTAAAACATAATTCAATTACAATTCATTCTCGACACCCGATTTACCTACATATGTACACAGCATTTTTTTTATGTCTTTTAGGTTCATTTTCATTTCGCTTATTTCCAACAAATATGAAATGTATTTAATTTTAAATTCATTCAACTTAAACATAAAATTAGCTAAACAAAACAATTGAATAGTCGTACTAAATTATACAAAAAATTCTTTTATACATGTACATACCAAACAAAATTTTCTAAAGAATTTTTGGATGCTGAGAGAAGTAGTTTTCCATGTTTATCGACTTTTAACGTCTGCAGCTCTTACAACAAGTTAAGATAAAATGCTGCCACATGCTGTGTATATTTCCACGGAGTTGAAGGCGAAGTTTCAGACTTCCATTAATGATATACTTTTTGCAATATGATTTATGTATATAACAAGAGCTATGTACAAAATTTCAGTTTTTCATTCATAATTTTAGTAACAGAGTATACGAATTGATTTTATACGATTATTTGGCAAAGGCACGAATATTTATATCACAGTCAATGTATATACGCTAGGGTGGAGTGATTTCGTAAGGCCATTTTTTTATTTTATACATTTTCATTGAAAAGTTGCCTTTACATGCCGTCTAAAATATTATCTTCAACAACGACGATGTTTTGAGATGCCTCAGCCTAATCTGACATAAAAAATAGGTCAATTTTTCTCCTGCTTATTTATAATATTTATGGAATATCAATTTTTTGTATTGAATAGAACTTGTTTTTAACATACAATAGCATCGATGTAAAGTATGTAATTCAAAAATATGTGGTTCACCTTATTTTTAGCTTCTATGAAAATTGCATTTGATTTTGAATTGATGGCTATAAGAAAAGTTATACACATTCGTTTTTAATATTAACTAAAGTAAAGAATTCGTTGTTTATTTGGATGTTGTAAAATGTAAAACTGCTGGTTTGATTAATAATTTTCTTTTACGTTTAGTAACGTTAGGGCACTCTTTAACATACGACCAGACAAGCAATTGTGCCGATAATTAATTATGACGAGACCAAGTACAGTGCTTCGACCGGTAGAAATGAGTCGAAAATGTTGGATCATCGATTTTAATGAATACGGTATCATTTTAGAGTGAATTGTCAAACTGAAATGAATTTGAAAAAAATATTTTACGAAAAAAAAAATTATAAATAATTCTCTTAGCGGCCGTGTGCACCGCTCGCCAAAGTTTACCAAATTATTGTATATAAAAATAAAAAGTAGGCATAAAAAAGAAAAAAATATGATGTTTATATTTTTATATATTGTATAATTACTTGTTGTTTGCTGTTTTTGAACAATAATAGATAGTGAGTCTTAGTTAAGAGTGATTTAAAATTAGCACTTTAAAGTATGAAAAAAAAATAAAAATGTTAAACTTCAGAGAAGAAGGATTTCTGCTTTAGTTCCCTTTGTATGCTAAAGTAACCACTTTTGACTTTCAGTATGTAAAAGAGTTCGACCCTTTTCGAGTCTCTTTGAGATTTGAAAATTGGTCCAAAAATTATGTTTTGTATAAAATACGGCATTTATCTACACAAATAAAGAGTATACTTTTGGAAATGTAATTGAATATCAATACCAAACACCTATGGATTATGTTGATATTAAATCGAATGTCTAAACTGTCTGCAATTTTATACATATAAATAATTACAGGTTTTTTGTTTTGTTGTTGACTTCGAATACGTCGTTGGAATCAATCGATTAATTCATGTCGAACAATCGTTTGTGCTTTTATTTTTAAGCTCAATCGGTAACTTTTCAAAGGTATACCCAAAGAGTTGTGTGAATTAACGATTTTTACTCCACCATAATATACACGATTTTCTTTTATTGCATTACAATAATTCCTAAATATATGCCGAAATTAAATAAGAGAAAACTAGTTTCTAAAATGAATTTGATTTGAATGAACAACTTTCCGAATTACCCTCGCCGTGACAGTAACAGTTAGAACAGTTAGCTGTTTGAATGCTATATACCACGTGCAAAATATATTTTTTTTTTTACGTTTCAAACGTTAAGCTAACTATTGAAATACCTGAGCAATTGTAATCAGCTATATACAATAGTATATACAATTTTTAATCAAGATTTGGCTACGGTATTATCAAATCGATCATATAAAATCCAAACTTCGAAAAACATGGAAAATCCACTAATATCGCACCGGCTGATTATACAATTAATTCTCTATATGTACAGTTGTATACAGTTGTATCAGTGGAAAAAAATTCTTTAGAAAAAAATTCATTATATTTTAGAGGCTTTCTGTTTGTGTTTCTTTGTGATTTTTTAAATGAGATAGTTGATTTTCTTCTTGACTTGTATGTAGATATGTATGCATGAATGTATGTAATTGTGTGCGACATTTTATATTGTTATGGTTGTTGATGCTATGGTTGTTGATGATTTAGTGGTTGTTGTAGTAGTTCGTATATATCGATATATAATACACTAATTATACGCTACTCGCTCGTAATGGAATACATTCGCCTTGACATCGTTGATATCCCTTCAAGTAAATAAATAGAAACAGAAAAGAAATAAAATTTAATTGATTATTGATCAAAAAAACAAACAAAAACAATGCTAAACAAAATTATAATATAAATGATGAATGTTGTAGAATTAATTATTATATTTATGAAACACTACCATAGTATACATATGTACATATATACCATACATTAGGATGGAGCGATTTTGTATGAAGATATTTTTAAATATTTAATGAAATAGTAATGAAAAAAAATTTGTTTTTCTATAAACAATAAAATTTTTAAAACAACAATTTTTTTCTTTTATAATAATATTTAATAGTCTGGGTTTTGCACACATTTTGTCGATTTCCGTTTTCAAGTAGGTATTATGGGAATCTCATTGTTCATTTGAATTAAAACAGTAATTTTCTAGCACTCTAACCCATGATTACCCGAATGTCGTCTTCTACATCTCAAGCTCTGTTACCTCCATTCCGTTATTTAAAACCTCTTTTTCCAATGGGGAGCTACTCTGGAATTATGGCAGTTAATTTGATATTCAGCATTGTTTGCAATTGGTAATTCTTCCGGCGGTAACATGAATATTCTTCTAAAATAGCACTGTGACAAGGCTCTGAAAAATTGATGTCATAAGGGTTCTGTCGTTCGGAACCGGTTAATATAAGTAGGCAGTATAAGTATACTGTCCAAAATTTAACACGCACAACAGTAATGGAAGAGAAGCTCGTTTTGACTCGTTTAGCTCTTAAATGGTATTTTTTCTTCAGGGCATCACTTAATATAGAATATTATCTCTTGGGCAAAAAAAAAAAAAAAAAAATTACAGCAATTGGCATACCAAGTGGCACTTTAATGTCAAAGTGAAATTAAAAATAAAAACAAAAATTATTTTCAAACCGTCCAGAAGCTTACGTCAGCTTGTGTTCAACAATTTCCTAAAATGTATATAAATATAGCACTTCTTGGACTTTTAGAAAATCGGTTATAAATATATACACACTTCTGCGCGTTTCAAACACCTACGTACATTGAACATACATGTTTGTTTGGATTGTACATTATATTTAAAGTACCTTTGTCGTGCAAAAGCAGCATTCAAACTCCACAGGTACGTCTTGTTCCAAGTTAGTCTTTCTCCGGTTATGTACATTTTCCAAAGCCACCTGCCGTCGCAATTCAGCCACTTCCTATAAAAATATATCAAGCATATTTTCTATTGTAGCATTTTTTTGTTAGGTGTTATTATACCAAAGAATACAAATAAATTAGAAGTCTCCCGACCAGTTTTAGCCCAATTTATTAGATATCATACCAATTTTTTATATTTTTTCGAATTAAAAAATGAAAATTTAGAATTCTTGCATCATGGTTAAGAATCAAATTTTGGAGATATTTATTCTACAACGTCTGCAGTTAACTGTCATCCTTGAGACAAATTTCAACATTATCACGAGGGATTGAACACATGTGCTTACGAGCAGTCCATGAAATCTCGGGGAAATACCAAAATCTACGACAGAAGGTCGCGTCATTCATTAATCGCATTAGAAAGGAAGCGAAGTTGTAATTCTCACTCTCTTCACCTAAAAACACAATGCTAATACTACCACGGCAATGCCGATACGCTGGAGACACTGAACGATTTAAAATTTCAAGCATTTGAAGCTTTAACGACAATTCTTCCACATTTAACCATTAAACATCAGACTATTCCTTGCATTTACTAAGCCTAACTTTAAGTTTCTGACTGTTGTGTGCTGTGCATATTTCAGAGTTGGACACTTCCCAAAATAGTGGAAGGACGCTCATGTAAAAATCCTACCAAAGGCAAATAAACGACATACAAGCTAGCTATATTCTTTGAGTCCAAACGGGGTCCATTCAGTCGTTTGAATACCTTTGGAAGAATTATTCACAAAGCGGTACACATAACGCGCTAATAAATATGGTCGCAAACTAATACAGGTTCAAAGGAGTGCTTGTTGAGGTTCAACCACAATCGAAACAAGTTCTTGCGGTGTAATTCACATCGATTTCCCTCTCAGGAAATAATAAATGAAGTAGAAACTACCTTGTTGTTAAAGGGAGCTTATGGCGTCAAAGATAATGGTTTGTAGGTCTTTAAGCAAAGCTTAAACCAGTAGAATAGTCACCGATTGAAAGACGTACAAGACTCAACAAACGAGATATAAATACCGTTTTAGGAAAGCATGGCGGTAATCATTTGGAAATTGATCTGCGCACCCGTAAATGCAATTTCAGAAGCAGCTAGGCTTAAGGAAATTCTTTCAAAAATTCCCATTAGTCTGAGTTAGCACATTTTTTGGGCTGTTCAAAAGAATTACTCACAACAAATATTTCTGACGGGTACTCTCTAGATACCAATCTCTTGAGCGTTATAACCATACTGGGCAATTCAGTATTTCATATCATCCAAGCCTCTACGACAAGACGCATAATTTCAGCAGAGCTCCAGACAATCTCTAGTCTGATTACACACATCCTTTAAACTTCGGTAAACACATTTGCTTGTCTTTATCGATATCGACAAGGCCTTTAAGAATATTAAATCGGAGCCTATTAATAAACCTCCACTCAACCTTGAAGTTGAACCGTTTTTGAGGAATTTGATTGGCGTCATGTTGATCAACAGGACTATATACGCTAAACATTTTTTTGATAACAAATAATTGGTTATTAAGTGATAGTATAATTAAAAATGTACGGCAATCCACGAGAGGGGAAGAAAATCAAAAGATAGCTTTGTGAAATTGATCAAAAATTAATAAAAAAATTTGTTAAAGCCCATTGCCCATTTTAAAATAATTTAAAACAAAACTCAAAATTTTTAAATTAACCAGAGGGTTATCTATTTTGACACTGAACAGATTTTGATATTTCATTGATATTTTGACACTATCTGAACATGTTTTGATATATCCTGTGCATGATATAAACAAAATATTACGATTGCCGTACTTTGTTAATTATACTATCATTCAGGGTTTCGACGATTAAAAATCAAGAATGTTGTTTACAATAGCCGCATTCTTTTGCACGCTAGTTGCAAAAGAATACTGACTTATTTGCCGAACTGCATGCAAAGCAACAACAAAAATAAGTGACATCGTCTATTTTAACCGAGTTCAATTGAAGTTGCTTATATTTTAATCGACCTGAGTTACAGTGTTGGAAAGTAAAAAAACAGCACTATTGTGAATAGACTACTGGAATGTGCTTGGGAATTTTCAACAACACGGCAAATTATTGTAAATATAAAAAAAAATAAGCAAAATAAAGCAAGCGCAAATAAAAATTTATTTTAAATAAACGAATATATTTACCACAGATTCCGCAGAATTGTTTCTTTTTTGTTTTTATTTCGTTTATAAATTTCACGAACAACCATATATACCACCAGCGTTGCTAAGTAACTAAAGGGAAATTATATTCAAGTAAAAGGGAAATTAAATGCGAGTTGGTGTTCTTTTGCAACTCGGTTACAAAAGAATGCTGCTAATTAACAGCTTTGATTTTACCTAAATGTCTACCAAATTGTCAATTTTATTAATATTCGCGGGCCATGTTTACAAGTTTATAAGAAGACAGTTCTGTATGTGATGCGATTTTTCATTGCACGGGAGATATGAGTACATTTATTATATTGCATATAGACATTTCACAGGCAAACTCAATATGGCCGAAAATATTATCTGCCAAACCCGGCAATGCAATCCCACATATATTTGTATTTCTTGTAAATTTTTATAATCATAACGACAAACCAATTTAGCTAAAGATGTTTATAATATTTGTGGAACCTTAAGCCTCCGGCGCACAAAAGGATTTAGTATGAAGTTGGAATTATGTTATTTATATGCTGCCATTTTGTAAAAATGTATGTTCGGGAATGGATAGGACACTTATGCAAATCGAATACTTTGCTTGATATCCGTCAAAGCACATTTTTACGTGTGTTCACTGAGATTCGGAATAATTTCCATCGTCATTTTTCACTTTATTTTATTAATTTTATGATTTATTCTAATAAAAGTGTGTCCAAGAATACTCCTCCCTCCCCTACATTTTTAAAATATAATACCTATATGTAAAATTAAATAACAACCAAAATTAGAATAATACTCTTTCATTTGTAGCGTTCAGAAAATTCCAGCGTTCCAGGAAATTCGTATATATGTATATAATAGAAAAAAAACTAAGATATATTGACATTGTGACAAATCGAATGTGATAAGAAAAATTGAGAAATGAACTGTAGGTATAGTAAAAATAACGATGAATGATATGGTAACTATCTAAATCGATAATAAACATTCTTGGAATTTGTTAGTATCTAACAAATTCAACAATAAAAAAAAAAATAATAATAAATTCAATATAAAAAAACTCAAAAATTTGTTTATACAGAAATTAATTTGACAGTTGACTTTTTCAACAGAAAATTATAAACAAAAGAACTTAAATGTGTTTTCAATGAAACTGAAGCACTACAAATGTATTGGTGGGTACTCGATACATATTTTACATTTTAGTCCTGGAATCATTTAATTAATCGATCTGAAATGTGTAGTATTTCTTATAGTTCTGTTTACATCAAGCTCAGCAGAAAGCCAGTTTCGTGATGACGATTATTTCTACATTGATCCGGATGCAGAATATATGATAAGTTTGAAGGACGACTCTGATCAGAGACCAAAAAAAAATTATTTTGGAAACATTCCGCGTTCAATATTATCGGCAGTGGATATGCCTCCATTGTCAGCAGCCGATTGTGGTGAGTTAAACAGTGAAAACAATAATTTCTTCTTTCTGATTCCTAAAGCTTGTCACAATTTGTTTCTATGAATTCAATAGAACCTGTAACAACAACTGAATGTGGTGAATATTCTACAAAAATTTAAGATTTCGAATGTATTGTATATAGGCTAAAATGTATTTTAGTTCCAGAAAAACCAGCTACTGTTATGGGTGGTGGGAACAGTGAAACGACAACAACTCCAATGACAACATCAACAGGTTCCATCACATCATCTCCTTCACCTACATCAACACAATTGTCACAATCGTCCACACCCGCTCCAAGTGATGGAAGTACAACATTATCCTCTACTACTACTACTGTAGCAGCAACTAGTAGCGCTACAGAAGGTACTACTATGGCCGCGCTTACGGTAGCACCAAATCCAACAAATCTTGATCAAGAAGCAAAATCCAAAGAATTACACAGTTTGGTCCAACATTTGTACGTAGCACAAGCTCGTGTTCAACTTGAGGCAACTGAGATTAAAAAAGCACAAGCAGTGGCTAATGCTGCACAACAACAACTAGAAGAAGCAGCAAATCATGTACGTGCTGTCACAGCAGCTCTTCAGACTGCTCAACAGGAGGTTGCTTCGGCGGCGATACGGGCGCAGACTGCTCAATTACAATTGGCAGCACATGACCAGCTATTATTCGCTGCGCGGCAAGATGTTGATGCACTATCCTCACAGATGGTCGGCCTTCAAGCAGCTGAGGGTATTTCACAACCGAAAGTCTCATTCGATGTAACCGGTCTTTTGGAGAAACTAAAGCTGCCGTTGCCTGAAGTTGAGAAACCTACGCCTGTTCCACCAATAGTAACGCTACCTATACATCCAAATTCGAATGTTGAGTCAAACTCGGATAGTCAGCCACAACCGTCAAATCAAATCCTAACACAGTCGTCATCTCCAGGTCAAGCAGTAAACTTGCAATTGCAATCACATCCGCAATGTCAGTTACCTGCTCCCGCTAAACGAGCGAAAGCAGAGCGTGAATCTGCCTTTCAAGACTTTTATTACGATTAAGTAAGAAATATCTATTTTGTGTGCTCTTAGGTACGACTCTTATATTTCTTTATATTTGATATATTATTATATAATTTATATATTTCTTAAGCTTGTTTGTTGCAGACAAAGATTTCAATAAACTCTGTTAATGAAACTTCTAAAATAATAATTAGCAATGTTTTTTTTTTGTATTTTTGGTGAGAAATAATTACAATAAATTTCTAATAATACATTATTTATAAAGAGTTTAACTAGGACCCCCCATTCAAAACAAACAAAATGACGATAAAAACCGCTACCAAATCATTATGGTTCAAGTACCCACTCACGTAAAACCGCAGACCGTGTCAACTGCCACGATATACCTTATGGGATTGTCGTGTTAACGAAAACTCAAACGATGCCGAAGCTGTTACCCGTTCCGGCAACGGTCAGTTTGATTTTATCCGTAAAACCGTGTCAGCTGTTCGCCCGGACGTAATTGCCGTATTTAAGAACATACAAAATTGCATTTGATTCTCGTCGCTACGGGGAACGGGTACGTCACCACCATGCAGTGGTGAATTTTCGTTAACACGGTCTGCGGTTTTACGCCGGTGGGTAGTAGAGCTACTTCATAAACTATCGTTTACGGCAGTGCCGGCCACAACGTGCACATTGTGTAGTTTTCCTTCGTGCTTTCATACCAACACTAACGATGTGTAAGCACAATGTTACGCTTTCCCTTTTCAGTCGCTGCTTAACTTGTGAAGAAGCAAGACTGTTGCGCATGTTAAAAAAGACAGTGAACGGTAAGAATCGTATTTTGTATATATATATATATAAATATATATATATATATATATATATATATATATATATATATATATATATATATATATATATATATATATGTATATATATATATATATGTGTATATATATACAGTGGCTCACAGCTTATTTCGTACAGTGTATATATTTTTATGTAAATGGCTGTAACATCGAAACTAAAAAACTTATCGATAAGTTTTGAATGTAGATGTCTGTGTATGTGTTTAGTAAACCTAATAAGAAAACGGGGAACCCCAAAAATTGTTCTTTTTGTCATGCAAGAGAGAAAAACTATTGATCAGCTGATTTTCAGCTCACATCTTATTTCGTACACAAACTTCAATGTAAGTAAGTTTCATTCTGCCGCGCAGTTACAAAGTTTTTTTGAATTGTATGAGTTTTTGGACCTTTTTAACTATTATAACAATTTTTATTATTCTTATTTTAAATAGTTAAAGTGCTGTAAATTAAACATTTAGCGTTATGGGTCGTCGTACAACGATGGAACAGCGTAAACTGGTAATTAACCATTTTAGGAAAGGTCAGAGTGTGCGAAAAATTGCTGAAATGACAAATTTAAGTGCCTCAACTGTCCAATACATCATTCAACGCTTCATTCGCGAAAATCGGTTGGAGAACAAGGGCAGAGAAGCACCTAATAAGATTTTCAACGCATCAGACGAGCGTTATATTGTACGAAAAATTAAGAAAAATCCAAAGTTATCCACTCCGAAGTTGGCTGCAGAGGTTCAGCGTGAAATAGGAAAATTATCCAGTGCTGAAACTGTCCGACGTGTGCTGCGCAATCATGACTTGAACGGTCGAGTAGCCCGAAAGAAACCATTCATTTCAAAAATGAATATACAACGCCGACTTGACTACGCCAAAGAGCATATTATTAAGACTCCTGCGTTCTGGAATACCGTTATTTTCGCGGATGAGTCTAAGTTTAATATTTTTGGCTCGGACGGAATGTCATATGTTTGGCGTAAAGCGAATACCGAGCTAAACAAGGAGAACCTTAAGCCCACAGTGAAGCATGGTGGCGGTAGCGTGATGGTTTGGGCCTGTATGTCAGCAGCCGGAGTAGGTGAATTGGTTTTTATTGAGGAAACAATGGACAAAATGAAGTACCTCGAGATTCTGAAAAACAATTTACTTCAAAGTGCAGACAAACTGGGTTTGCGGGAAGAATTTCGGTACTACCAAGATAATGACCCAAAACATAAATCTGGGATTTGCAATCTTGGCTTATTTGGAACTGCCCACACTTGATGTCTCCACCACCACAGTCATCTGACATGAATGTGATTGAAAATCTTTGGTCTATTTTGGACAATAAAATAAGAACACACAAGATTTCTAATAAGCAAGACCTAAAGAAGGTACTGATGGAGGAATGGAAAAAAATCACACCAGACATCACTCAAAAATTGGTGGATTCAATGCCAAATAGACTCCAGGCTGTCATTAACGCTAAGGGATGTCATACTAAATATTAAAATCTTTACTTACTTTGTTTTTAGTTTGAACTTAAAGAGACTGTACGAAATAAGCTGTGACATGAATTTTCCTATTTTTTTCTTATTTTATTTTTTTATAGTGTCAAACACTAAAATTTTGAAAAAGTAAATTTTGGAAAATAAAAAACAAACCTTCCTTTCAAAAATGGCATTTATATTTTGTTCAAATTTTTGCTATATTAGGAATTACGACTGCAGCAATTTTTAAACTGTCACTGTACGAAATAAGCTGGGAGCCACTGTATATATATGTATATATATATATATATATATATATATATATATATATATATATATATATATATATATATATATATATATTTATATATATATACAAATATATATACATATATACACATATATTCAGCTCATAAGCAGAATATGGTCGGATGAAAGCATGCCCGATGATTGAAGGCTCAGTGTTCTCTGTCCCGTTCATAAGAAAGGAGATCCCACAATTTGCGCCAACTACCGTGGAATAAATCTTCTTAGCATCGCATACAAGGTTCTATCGAGCGGGTTGAAGCCTATCCTTAACAACCTGATTGGACCTTATCAGTGTGGCTTCAGACCTGGTAAATCCACCATCTACCAGATTTTCACACTGCGCCAAATCCTGGAGAAGACCCAAGAAAAACAGATCGACATTCCGGTAAGGGATTACCTCTACATAACAATGTCTGAGTTCGGTATTCCTGCGAAACTCATTCGGCTTTGCAGAATGACACTGTGTAACTCCCGTTGTCCAGTGACAATTGGGAAGGACCTCTCCCCGCCGTTTAATACTGAACAGGGTTTCAGACAAGCTGATTCATCGTCGTGCGACTTCTTCAATCGTATTATGGAGAAAATAATACGAGCTGCTGACCTACGACATATTGGCACTATCTTCAACAAAAGTGTCATGCTGTTAGCGTATGCCGATGATATCGACATAATCGGCATGAACACGCTAGCAGTCAGTGCAGCATTCTCAGAGAAGAGAGCTTGGACAGGACGTCACCCTTCATAACTACGCTTTCGAAGTAGTGAAGGACATTATCTATCTTGGAACCCGCATTAACACCAGTAATGACGTCAGCCTGGAGATATTGCGAAGGCTTAATTTTGCTACAGGTGCTACTAAGCAAGGGCTAAGTAAGCATTTGAGAAGTCGGTCCCTCTATTGAGAAACGAAAACCACACTCTACATATGGCCCCGAAGCTTGGACAATTTCCATTTCAGATGAGAGAATGCTTGGAGATTTTGAGAGAAACGTCCTACGTAAGATCTTTGGACCTATTTGCGTTGGTGGTGAGTATCGAATAAGGTACAACCATGAGCTGTATGGCGACACCGACATAGTAAAGCACATTAAAATTCAGCGGCTGCGCTGAATGGAAGAACACGCTGTGTTTAAAAAGGTGTTATATACGGAACCCGCTGGTGGACGACGCAGAAGAGGAAGACCTAACCTCCGGTGGAAAGATCAAGTACTGGAGAACTTATAAGCGCTTCCATCTACTGGATGGAAAGGTGCAAGGTAAGAATATCTTGCTAGCACTCGATAACCAGGCGGTGCTCAGGCGACTGCAACAACCTACGGTATCTTCTAAGCTGGCGCTCGAATGTGTTCAGAAACTTAACACAATCTAGGACGATTGACTCTAAGCTGGTTGACGGCATTAATAACTGGGCATGGCAATTTCAGGTACCACCTCAGCAAGATGGGTCTTGTTGAAGGGGCGGATGCTGACATTTACAGATTATGCATGGAAGAGGCAGAGAAAGCGGCGCACATAGTGTGTCAGTGCCCTGCATTGGCAAGCAGGAGGATGTCCACACTGGGTCGCCAATTTATTGATGAATTCGAAATGTGGAACACACCCCACAAAGACATGCTTGAAATAACGCGTGATGTTATTATGAGGAAGGAAGTAGAAGAATTCTGCTACCGAACAAATAATTAACACACGATTTGAGGGACGAAAAGGGACCCATAAAAGTGGTCTGATTCGGCTAACCCCTAAAATATATAATTATATAAGCGCTTGGCGCTAACTAGGAAAGAGCTGGCTGGCGAAGCACGCTACATTCGGCCTAAATCGATTTTCGGTATTTATTTATTTATTTATATGTACATATATATAATAAGCTTACCCCAGGTGCAATCATCATTTTGACTGGTGTTTGGCTGGTTGTGACGGTGGCTGCATCATCCACATGTGCTACGTCCATTACATTCGATGATGCTATGCTTACTACATTATTATCAAAAATCTCGGCAGGTCGTTCTTGTTGGATTTTTTGCTGCTGTTGTTGTTTTGACTGCAATGCTTGTTGTTCGAGCTTATAACTCTCCATGGCCATCATTGATGTAAGATGTGCACTGGGATTCTCCAGCGTATATGGTGGTACTATGTCAGCATTTAGTACAGATGTGGGTTGCTATATGATGGAGATGCAAAGTATAACGTGTTAGTTAAATTTGAAAGCAGGGATTGACCAAAATTCTGAATAAAAATTTGTAAAAAACAAGAAATTTGAAAATAACATATATCGAATTAAGGTGCAGCGATTTGAATGGAGATTTTTAATTTAATTTTTTTAATGAATGGCAACATATGTCTTTAAATGAATTTATGCATCTTAGTAAAGAAAAGCGGAATAAATATTAAGACCTCTCATATCAAGAACGTCGAAAACCGACACATCAATGTAGAAAATTTAGTAGTTAGATTTTGCAATGATCATATTATTACATATTGAAACCGAAATTTTTACCAGCCCCAAAATAAATCAGCAAAAAACTTTTGTAGCTCTCAAAAGTCGTTTTGAAGAATCAAAAACAGTACCAGGTTCCCATTCTGGTGTATCCGCTTCTGAAATGGCTATAATTTGTGATCATTTTCGTCGTCATTTCATAAAAGTATCTTTAACAAAAGTAGAAAATTGGACAGGAGTGAGGAGAGCTTTGTTGGGTTTTGCAATATTCTCTTAATGTACTATATGTACAGTGTATTATTGCTGGAAATGGATCCAACGTTTAAGAATACGGAACTACTCACAGATGAACTACACACATATTGAGTAAACTTCGGAATTACCATGAATCACTCTTAGGAGGCTACCACGGTACACTGTCAACAAGTATGCAAAACCAAATTAAAAATTATGTGAAACATTTTTAAAAGCATAAAAAAAACAAAAGACACACCTTCAAAACCATTTGAAAATGTTTATATGGACATGATAGGAGTTCTTCCAGGAAAAGATTTTTCTTTCGAATGGTACCCACCTGCCGGCAAGAATTGGCATTTTGCCAACAATTTGCCAAAATTGCTTCTTAAAAGAACTCTGTGACAAAACTAAGTTAAAGTGATATCACAAGGGTTCTGCCGTTCAAATATAAGTAGGTCCCTTCTAATGCTGTCCAAATTTAACACGCACAACAGTATTGGAAGAGAATCTCGGTAGTATCACAATGGGCATTTTTGGCCTGTGTCTGCTCAAAAAGAGGGCAGCCACATAACCTAACCTAACCTAACCTACTCTCCAAGATGATTTTACAAATTTTTGTAATTGTGTAGCTATTTCAAATGCAAAGCCTTTTACAATGAGGTTACCGCACGATATATTATCCAAAAAAAATTTTAGTAACAAATAATGGTATAAATTTTACATCAAAACGATTTTCAGAAACATGCAAGACGGTAGGCATAAAAAAAAATATCTACATAAACACCGTATCATCCACAAGCATACAGTTCTCTAGAAATTCAATGGTCAAATTAGATTATTATGCAAACAAAAAATTAGATTTTATGTCATCATTTTACCCGACGTTTCGTTGGTTTTCTGTCAATTTCTATATGGGTATCCTTTTATTAATATTTTTTCATATATTGGATTGTGTCTAGTATGAAAGGGTACGATGGGAAATGGAAATTCAATCGATTTTTTTCTGTGTAAAGTCTTTTTGTTTTCAATCGATGTGTGCGCCCAAACTATCGGTACACTTTTGCCATTTCAGCGGTAGTTCATTTATTCCTCTGCTCTAGAAGCCTGGTCTAGACGTGGTAGTCTGTGGGTGCAAGGTCGCGTGAATATGGAGGGTGACGGAAACTTTCCAAATCCAAGTCCTGTAGCTTTGCCTGCCACAGCAATTCGTGGAGTGTGTGGTCGCGTGTTATCGTGCAAGTGGATTGGGGTTGATCGGTTGACCAATCTTGGCTGTTTAATAGCAAGATTCCGCATCATTTCGTCCAGTTACATATAGTAGACATTCGCCATGATCGTGGTGAATTACACCGTCTCCAAACCACTAGAAAGTCATCATCAGCTTTTTCTGGTGGATGTTTCGCTTTGGGCAGTGTTTTGGTGCTTCATTTCAATCCAACAACTGCGATGAACTCTTAAGATTGTCGTAAATGATCCATTCCGCATCACATATATCAGTTCGATTCAAAAAAGGTTCGCTTTGCTGAATTGCAGCTTGACTATCCGAAAGAATAGCGATGTTGTTCTTGAATGTCCAGTCTGCTATTAGTGTCCTATATGCCTCCCTAATGGCAAACACTTCCGCCTGGAAGACGCTCGACAATTGGGGAGGCGCACAGATTTGTTGACATTTAGTCTCTCAGAGTATATACCTGCTCCGACACCACAACCCATTTTGGAGCCATCCGTAAATACTTTGGTGTCGAAGCTGTTTAATATGGATAATCCTTCCGCAAGGGTAGAAGTACAGCAAAATCCTTATTGAATATCACCTTCGGGATGATATAATCAGTCAGAAAGGTTTTGCATTTGCTTTGTTAATAGACTTCCATGACCATAGGTTCTTTCCTTCCAGCGACCCGCCTGTTAAGATATACTGGTTGTACGCACTATCTCCGGTTGCTCTTCTTTCTACCTTGTTGTAAGCTAGTTTCTTCCGGATACACACCTTCCAATCTGACCTCACCTGAATATAATCAATTGTTATAACCAAAATAAAGTTTTATCTAAAGCATTTTCGCTAATCGTATTTGCAACTACTTTCATTTCGCACACATTTTATTCTGAAATCGTTAAAGAAATATGAACGAATTCATTTCGTTGTGAAATCGTAAAAACCGAATTTCATTACAGTGCAATTCGTGCGATTTCAAATTCGAAAGTGAAAACGAAACACAAATCGGTTTCGCTTGCTATTTCGTACGAAATCGATTTCTATCACATGCCTTATTAAGCAATCAAACAAGAAAAAACAATTGGAAGAAAATGTAAATGTGACATACATAAAAGAAAACTAACCATATTCCAGCATATGTATATTTTTCGAGTTCGACTTCTAAATTGTAAACGTTTGAAATTATGCGCATGCGCGATTATCTTGAAAATGTCTTTTTAATAAAGTCAAGTTTTGAAATTATTTTATTTCATTATCCAATTTAAAGTTCTACCAAAGAAGTTCTACACCTCTACAAAAACTATTCCATATTAAAAATTCTTCAAAAACACAGGGACACCTATTTTTTAATTTCATTATCTTTCTCACAACAAAATCCAACAAACAAAACAAAATGTATGAGAACCAAATTTTAAAATGCACATAACATTGATACTAAAAACTTTACATTTCTAGAGCAAACCAAATGCAGATTACAGCAGCGAATACACAAACCATACATATATTAAAATGTACATAACAGTGATATAAAAATATAAAACATATCAATGCAGCACCTATAAAATAACGTGAAAATGAATTTTCCAAATATATGTAAGTCATGTTGATTTACACTAAAATGCATACAACAGCAGAAAATGTACAAGAATGAGAATGAAAAAATAATTTGCTTTTTTGTATGTTAACATTGTTTGACTGTATACAGGTTTAAAGGTTGAAACTACAATATTTTAAATGCAAGTAAAAAACGACCCATAATCACACAAAACGTTAGAAGCGCAGGACAGCCCTGAATCTTATCGGCTAGAAGGTCGAAATTTTTATCGCAAGTTAAGCATGAATTCTGCAGGCAATGGAGACTGCAACAAAAAAGAAAATGGAGGCATTAATCAGGAAATATCCGCGAAGATGAAATAGCTCTTTTCAAATGAAGTAATGTTCCACCACTTAAATGGGATCTTGGGCAAATAATACATATTTATCATTGCCGATGTCAAAACTGAAACCAGAATTTTTAAGAGTAATATTCATAATATTAATTTTTTTTATATTCATAATATTACTCTGGAGTTTCCGGTGAAACTCTCACATCTGGAGAGACTAGAAAACTGGCAGGTCTGACTGGGGCAGCCACTAAATGGTATCTGGTATCTGCGATATTTCAACGAAGGCTTACCGCAAGAGGACTCTTTAAAGAAGGGCTTCTAGTAATACTAGAGATGTGAGAGAAGGGGTGGATATAATATCAGCCCGACGGTAATTCTGACAAAAAGACAAGACTGGACCAATTGATTTTATGTGCTAACGTCAGTAAAGGCATTACACTGGCTGTACTTCCGAAGCTTTACCCTGAAAAGATGCTCACACGCGACGAACAGAGGAATATTGAGGAACTCCAAATTGAGATGTGCAAGAGGAGGAAGTATACATTTTTGGCCAGGACTAAGACTGGTTGACTGTGGAAACGGGGAGGTGGTAGAGTCGCTCAGTGGAAAAGTTGCTATGGAAGGGACTAGAACTAACGAGGCGCAAGAGTTGTGATACTCCTGTAGTACATATGGTGACGGTATACTTTCCTGGGGTATAAAATAATACTGTATTGAAACTTATGGTCATCCAAATGAGGACCTTCAAACTGTGTGTGGTGTTGGTCTAAGAATCGTTGATTTCCAGGGTACAAATATACTCACACGGTTTAACGGACAAAATTACACAAGCAATATGGGATATACGGCGTGATAACCCAATCACCTGTTTGGTACTTACTAATAATATGAGCTTCCTTTATATTTCAGTGTTTTTTCAAGAGACTTGTTGGCAGTGTGAATCCCGGTAAACGTAAACGAAAACGTAAAATAAAAAAAAATAAAAATTAAAAAACAAAAATAGGAGCTACAGCCCATCTACCAGGGAAGGATCCGTAATGGGGCTTGGGGCTTGGAGTAGCGCGGACACCAATGCACGGGGCGAGTACATTCTTGAATTTATTCTAAGTGATAGATTAGAATTATTGAACAATAGTAATACATCGACTTTTGTTCCGAGCTACGTCCTTGATATACCGATTGGATAATTAATTGGCCGACGATACTTGGGCAGAGAGCTAGTTGCAAATTGGTTTGTTTCAACTGAACCACCGCTGTTGGATCATAGAATATTAAGATTGAAATTGAGGGCTCACCGATAGTAAGATGGATCCTAAGAGATCCTACGAAACCAGAGTAGCTAAAATATCTAGTCAACTTGAGAACAAACCTAAACAACTTAAATTGGGAGATAAAATCAGGAATGGAATAGATTTAAAAACTGCCCAATAAGCAGGGTCAGTTCCAAAATGGATTTACCTTGGTGGAACAACGACTTAAAGCAACTGAATACTGCAGTTCGCAGACTGTTCAACAAGGCAAAAAAGACTTGGAATTGGGAAGTTTATAAAAACACTTAGACACATTATAATAAAGAGATCAGAGAAACAAAGCCGGAATGCTTGAGAAATTTCTGCTGCAGTACAGAACAAACTGGGGAGGCATCAAGACTCTACAAAGTATTAGCTATGGGGAATAGCCTTATCTTTTTGAACCTTTAAGGATGATGGGCGTTTTACTGAAGGTGAGGAGGAGAAGATTCAGCTTTTTCTAAATACTGACTTCCTATCATCTGGAAATAGATGCTTTTACAACACTTCACACGAAGCTAGTTGTGATTAATAGACGTGTTAATGATACTCCATCTATATGGATGAGCAATATGCTCTATACTAGTTTATACCTGTCATCTTATCTAGTTCTACAAGTTCTACAAGTAGTAGAAAAGATGTCAGGGTTATACTATATGTGAAAGAATCGTGCTAGAGCTAAAATAAACAAACAGATAGTGCAGCAAGATTGGGCTGAGTATTAACCCATCAAAAACCATAATTGTTCTATCCACTAGGTAGTAGAGACTTAGGAATCTAAAATCGATTAGTTTAGAAGAAATAGATCAAGATAGATCTACACTGTAATCGCTAAACCGATTGGGAGAACTGCACAAAGCTTCCAACTGTTACCACCACACTTGGTAGGATTCAAAGACTAACATGTGTACACACTTGTAGGCTCAGAATCCTTCTGTGGCCTGGCTAATGGGGCTGTCTATACTGCAGTTAAGAGGATAAAACTGCGAAATATATATTGGGAACGTGCTCAGCACTCCAAGTTCATGAAGGGGCATAATAGACCCACAGTTCATCTAACCCTTATATTAATAATAATAATACTAGCGTAACCTGGTGGTGATCATGAATAATCTATTTTCAATCACCTATCTAGCAAGCTGATGAAGGAAATCAAATACTCAATTATATATTTGCACTCTTTCAAAATGGTGCATATATACTTCATATATATTTCGATTTTTCGTGAATAATTTTTGTTTGTTTAAACAATATATAAAAATGAATTAAAAAGTCAAGGTAAAGCACCCTATCAAAGGCATAAAAACTTACGTGTTGCATAATTGAATGCCTTAGATTCGCGACATGATCGTAATTTTTGTAGCAACCGGTTCCTGTCGTCGCTGGATTACGTCCGCTAGATGATTCACCTTCAGTGCTATTTCCATCTGTCTGCGAAAGATTATGTCCTGTGGGTGATTCAAGTGAAATATTTATTAATCGATGCAAAATAATTTTATTAGTATTGCGGTCTTTGCGCTTTTTAGATATTTATGTAATGATGAATGTACATATGATGTGTGTATGTGTGTTACATATAAAGGAATGTATATTCGGCAGTGGCGCAGCCAGGATTTCTGAAGGGGAGTGGGAGATGAGGATATCATATACGAACAACTTTATTTTTAATACGACATGTTTTTAATTTTGCATTAAATTATATTAAATTTTGATTTTGCATACATAATACACCATTTAATCGTGTCTTGATTAAAACAATAAATCAAAATTAAAATATAAAAGATTTCAAAAAACTATATCGAGCTCTTCTGAATCTATAAATATTGATAAAGTGCGGTCTGCTATTGTAGTCTTATAAATTTCATTGTAATGATCTTAAGTCATTATTAATGTAAGTTTTAGTGTAGGCACGTATTTTTTGGAATACCAATTGGTGTGTAAAAAATTTGCGCGATTATGTAGAAAAGTATTCGATGCACCGAATTCATAAACGCTATCAAAAACTCATCAATTTAATTATTTTTCTTAGAAACCATGCCTTGCAATTAAAAAAAACTAACTGGAACCGCTGCAATGAAATGAGGAATATCGTTTCACGTAGCATCTCTTGATTTCAATTTTATTTTTTCAACTTGTAAAATGTTATTGAGATAATCATTTGTTTTTTTTAATATTTTAAAATAGGTAGCTTAAATATTTTCATTAAGATTTCATTTACAATCGTCAAACAATTGTGCCAATTTAAAATGTATTCAATCGCAGAAATAAATACAAAACGGCGAACGGTGGCTATAACTCAGTCATTATTAACCAATTTTTATTTGTTTTTATTTTTGGAAAGAAGGAATACAGTCCTTTCGAATTGTATATAGATTTTACATATAAATAGTTCATGAGCTAATGGAGTCAATCCCTCTAACACCAACCCTCCACAGTCAATTCTGGCTACACCACTGATACTCGTACATGGGATTTATATATAGTATATAACATTGCTATTCTTAGGAGCTAATAGCAAATATTGCAACAAAATGCAATAATTCCATTCCAATAATTTTTTCGCAGTAAATGCGTAAACTCATTTAAACCATGTAAGTAAAGTATATAATTATATTTTGTAATAATAGTTGTAAAAGATTGATGGGAAAATAAATACTGGGTTGCCAATTCTACTAATATATATATATATATATATATATATATATATATATATATATATATATATATATATATATATAAAAATATATATATATATATATATATATAAAAATATATATATATATATATATATATATATATATATAAATATATATATATATATATATATATATATATATATATATATATATAAATATATATATATATTTATATATATATATATATATATATATATATATATATATGCACATGTACGTCTTTCAAATCTTAATAGTCGAAATATTCACCATTATTATCTATGGTCTTTTGCCATTTATCAGGTAGATGCTGAATGCTCTCGCCATAGAAACTAGATGATTTCGAAGTAAAATAGTAATAGAGCTATTTTCTTACAATATATCTTCATAGATAGCCGCTGGTCAGCTAAATGAGACTGCATTGATCTAATCGTAGGAGCCAAGTCGGGAGAATACGTCGCAGGTTGTAAAACTTTCTAGCCTAAGGAGAAGATGAGTTCCTTACGTTCTTTCCATCAGTCATTGTTGCGTGGGTGTTTAAATGAGTTGTTAATTACTTTGGCAGAATTTGGCCCTCAGCGTATTCGCAATTTTCATAATAAAAACGATAAAATTCTGGACCTGATTTGTATTGGCGATTTGCCGAAAATATCTTTATCGACATATGAAGCTTACGTGTTGTATGAGGATGGTTGGCATCCCCCTTCTGTGCCAACGATGAATACTTTAATTCCATAATACATAATAATTATGAGTAGCCAGGAAGGGCTACTGATAATTAACAACAACAATGTCTCTTTTTCGAAATCGGTTCCGGTTTCGGTTTCGGAAGTAATTGAAACTATGTATTTGAATTGAAAGTAATTGAATTTATTTGGCATAATAATAAATTTGCCACAAATATAACAAAGGTTATATAATTTTGCACATATGATTTTGTGTTATTATTTCACGGTAACGCATTCACGAAGAGTTTCTTGTGTGTAGGAGAAGAAGAAAACAACAACTAATACAGGTTGGCTCAAAAGTATTGAAGCAAAAAAAAAAAAAAAGAAAAAGGTGAATTTTTAAATGAAAATGTTTTTTTTTTCAAATATACGTAAGTTCCGGCAACTTTAATATATTTATTACAATGTTCCTCCAATAATTTTATACCATATCTGTATTGATCTTCCGGAAGCTCTACAACATACTGTTCCATTGCTGCAATAGCTTATCCATTTGGCGAAAATATGCTTAAAAAATACCGCGAAGTTCTAAACTGGTGTTCTTGATGGTCCTCAAATATGACCCACATTTTAAAAATTCAATGACGGACAGTGCATCGATGCCATTGAAATTAGTAGTCAAAAACTTTTTGGGCAATTGCAGAGCCAATAATTACATGGAATTAATCAGCAACATGCTTCACAGTTTTACAGATCTTACATGTAGTACGAGCATCAAGGTTCACTAATTGCTTATTTTCCAGAATATGTAGGTACCACTAGTTAGGAGCAAGGTAATTATTTTCATCACGATATTAAAGTAATGGAATACCGTTATCAGGGAAGATGGGATATTCATATAATGGCTGACCATGAAACTATGGATGTAATCGTGTTTGTTATCGTTATGTAATAATATTCATTTTGATATCTCCGATTGTTTTTACTACCCTTTTGCCAATTTTAATTCAATCACATCGAAATTTTGCACGATAAGGAAGACAAATAAAGCGACCAACTTATTAAATTTCATTGCAATTCAATATAAACTGTATGCGTAACAAAGTTTAGAATTTTAAAAAATTTCAAATTTTAGCCAAAAAATATAGTTTTTCATATTTTTCCAAAGGAATCATTTTTTAAGTGTATGATTTAATGTTTTTTAGTTAACTTAGAACACACAACCTCATGAAAAAATTAACTTCCGCCAATAAATTCGAAAAGAAAAAAAAAAATATATATTTAATTATTAATGAAACCCCCATTATCCCAATCGTTCATTCGCCGATCGTTCTGACTTCACCAGTTTTGGAGCTGAACAACCAGCTTCAGTCCACGATAATGTTCTTGTGTTAGTTTGAGATCATGGTGGTAGATCCAAGACTCATCTATAATTATGAAAAGCAAAATAAATAATAAATAAATAAAACCTAAAAAAAAATGTTAAGGGTCGATTTATAACTGTTGGACTCTGGATCCACCATTATATACCAGAGTGAAAAGAAAACTCAAAACAAAACGTTCCATTAGCAGGTAAGATTATGATAATGTTTTTTTTCGGATTACAAAGATCGATTCGGATCGATTCGGATCGATTATCTTCAGAAAGATAAAAAAATCAAATCTGAATCAAATCAGTATTCACAAAAGTATTTTCACGATTACTAAATGTAATGAAATAATTACCAATTGCCTGAACATCCATCGTATTCAGAATATTTGGCCCACAACGACAAGTATTTGTTTCCAAACCTGATATAAAACTTTGTTGGAAATTGCTTAACAACCAACTCAGAAGCTGTTGCAGCTGTAATTGGATACTATATGCAGGCCTTCGGCAATCATACTTGAATGATGGTATTGAATTAGGAAGATAGTTAGAGGAGAAACGTTGGAATACGTGACTTAAAGTTCTGGAAGATTTTATTAAAAAGTAAAACATATAATATAACAATTCAAATTTAATTGCCTTTCATTACAAACGCGCAAAGGTTTCAGACTGTCCTCGGATCATGCCAATGTTTTATTATATACATACATACATGCATTCATGGAGTAAAGCCTAAACTGCCAAAATCTCACTTATTAGTTAAACTTAGAATTTCAACAAAAATATAAGCATGCAGTTTAATTAAATAAAAAAAAATACATGTTGGTCATCTAAAGTCCCGATAAATATGCTGTACAAAAGTTCAAATTTAAATCGAAAATTTTTCATTTTTGCCAGAAATTAATTAAATTAAAAATGTTAACTTAAATCAGTATTTGGTTGGACCAACCTGCAGACGACGTGGTATAGACAGAACCAAAGAAACAGACTGTCATAAATTAATATTCAATTCAAATATTCAATAATATTCTCGGGATTAATTTCTGTTTCATGGTTTTTTTGGCCCGGAAGGTAAGGGGTGGGGGATCTGGACCACTGATATATACATATATATATATATATATATATATATAATATATTATATAATATATTATATATATATATATAATATATTATATATATATATATATATATATATATATATATATATATATGTATATATATATATATATATATATATATATATATATATATATGTATATATATATATATATATACTTGAGTTGGCGTGTTCATTATATTCTGGTTTTGTTACATGCCACAAAAATGACAAAATCTTACAAATTAAAAAACCCAAACCAAAATTATGTGTTGTCTTTATCGTGTACTTAATGAAATGAAATGAATGAAATAAATGAAAACGCAAATGGGTACATATATTTTATAAATACATACATACAATAGTAGAACAGAAAACCAACAAATAGAGAGCACAAAGGACAGGATCAAATAATATGAGAGCTTGGTAATCGATTTTTGATATGTATATGTCTCTCGTACACTTGAGGTTAAAAAGCCCCTGAAAATTGAAATAAGGAATGCCGCATTTGGCAGAAACTTGCATTTTCCAACAAGTATACTTTTAGAGCTCGATACACTGCGTACAACGTTTCTACAATGTTTTAATGTTCTTTAAATAACACAATTTCTCGAAGCCAATAAAATAGGTGTTTGTTTCATCGTTGACTTCTTAATTCGACCTAGTTCTCTTACCGCTGAGCCATTTCTTCATGTTTGGAAACAGCAAATAGTCGCAGGGAGCTACTAAATTGAAGGATATGCAGGATGAGGGAGCAATTCGCAATATTGTTGCCTTTACGTTGTAGTAGTGTATGATAACCTTTTTTCTCTCCAAAGGCGAAGGATTTTGCTTCAAATCGGCATCGAATCAATCGAACAGCTCTGTATAAAATCTGCCGGTTATCGTGTTAAACTTTTCATTGTAATTGATGTGAATGACTGACTGCTTACAGACCCACCTTGGCAATCTTTGACTTCGATTCATTACGAGAAGTTCACAGTCTCGATTATTCCTTGAACTTTGATGTGTTGTGATTAATCCATAGTTCGTTCACGGTTGCGAAACGATGTTAAAACTCGTTCGGATTGGGATTTGACATCGACGACATATTGTGTTTGTTGTCAATTGTGAGCAAATAAGGTAAGCATCTTATGGATATTTATCTTTAAATATTTATGCAAAACTGAAACACTAATCCACGTGATATGTCTATAATCTCTTCAAGTTTGCGTACCTTTGTATTACGTCATGGATTGTTTTGAGATTTTCTGGTGTGGTGACCTTGATTGAGTGACCAGAACGTTCAGCGTCTTTACGCCGTAAACTAGTGGTGGATAATTCCAATCGATGGTGTAAAGTCTCCATTCTATTCATTATTATTCACCACTTTTAATTTTTCTTTTATTTCCTTATTTCAATTTTCAGGGATATCTTAACCCACCCTCATCTTGATGTCTGAGAAAAATTTTACAATATTTTAATAAAGCAAGTTGTAATCTTACCAAGGAAATTAGAATGGTTAGTAAAGAAGCAAAGATAGCTTATATGCTTCATTTATTTTTCGTGAACTGAGAATGAATACGTAAAACATTATTTAGATTGCACATTGTAATTAAAACACATACAAATATTCATCTGCTTTAATTTTCATATTTTCTTGTCGCTCATATAATGCAATTCGCTTGATCTGCGGCCATGCGATTTCTCTGCTAAATATCTGTATAACATACATACCAGCTCTGTCTTTCTTTCGTGTTTACTCAAATAATAATTAACGGTTAATTTTTAACTGACATATTTTTCGTTTTTGCTCTATAATCTATCGATTCACGTTAATTGTACAAACGTATTTACAATAAATTTGGTATAAAAATGGTGCTGTATTATTTATTATTGCCCAATCTTGAAAGTCTTTATATCATGATATTATTTTTCGTTTTTTCATATTAGCCGTGTTTTATTCGACAATTCGCTATTTTTGTGCCAATAAAACAACATATGTGTTAAGTCTCCTAAGCTTAGTTGATTTGATTTTTATTTTATGTATAAATTTCAAATAGAACGAATTCTAATTACTTAATTGATAAATGTTTCAAAAATAGTGAAATAATTTTGTGGTAAAATTTTTCCTTATCCTTTTCTTCGTAATTATAACATTTTTGACGTTTAAATAAATAGATATCGATAAGTAACATCTCTGTACAGTACAAGAAATGAGATAATTACTCTCATTGAATTTAGCGAGTATTCTAAGATTTTTAGTGTCTATTGTTATACTAGCTTAGCACCTTTGTCACTGCTAGCTAACTACGATTGTCGAATAAAACATTGCTATTATTATTATTAGTAGTACTCGTGTATGTAAAATAAAACCCGATTCTATTTCTTACAGTGATTTTGTGTTTCTTTCAGAAAATGTTGACATATTACCTGGAATGAGAAATAAATATGTAAAGAAGAAGTGGAATGGAATGTCCGTAAAACATAAAAAGACGGCTTATTCATGCGAGTAAAGACTGTCAAGATTTAAAGTGAGGGACAATACATTATTATGTTATGTGTTATGTTATGTGCAAAATAGTTTTATTTGCCCAATTGCGCAATGCAACAACTGAAAGTGTCATACGCAATGGCAGATGTCGGACCTTTCTTTGCACTGAAAAGCACGATTTACTGTACAATTTTCGATATTTGGCATAATTTTCGATGATTTCTTTTACAGCTATTTTTTTTGCCTCGAACTATTTGTATTAATTAAGAGCTATATTTTTATTAACAAAATTTTTGTATATAGTAGCAATAGTAGCGAAAACAGATAAAAGACACTTATTATTCAGTAATTTATTGCAGACAAAAAAGTGTAGAAAATATCTAAATAAATAGTCCTTATTTCGAATTCTTCGCAATTTCTTAATATTTTCGTACTTTTTCTTAGAATGGTCGAAAATTGTTGATGACAACATTTTACAACATAGCCGATTATTCACTATTTCCCATCAATATCAACAGAATCCCTAGGTTTCAGTCTCTTGTTTCAGAACGGTTGAAGTTCTACTTTCTATCTTGACCAACAAAAAACTCACGTCAAGCTAAATAACTGTTGTGTCAACATTTTGCTCTACTCACACAAAAGAATGGTGCAAATATCCAATATTGTACGGTAAATCGCTATTTTGCGTTTTTTGTAATTTCAATCTTTTTTGACGTGATCCATAGAAATTCCAAGACATGTAAACTTATTTTCAGCGTAATGCGAACGCCTAGTCAGGTCCGACTGTTACCTTTTTTTCCTGTCCCATAGTGTTACAGATAACAAAAAGAAAATAATATTTTTTTGAACACTTCTGTTTCAGCAAATTGTACAACAGTATTTTGAAAACGTTATAACTGCTAATTTCGAAATTATAAAGGGAGAGCAAAAAACTGTGCCATTTCCTTATTTTTTGATACTTCCTCTGTATGAAAAAACTTTGTGAATTTATTTCTATGCCGAATAAAACTTTAAAGTTGAAAAAATATGTAAAATCAGGACAAGCGCTGAAAATTAGTCTCACATAAAAGTAGCACAGAAAAATATGTATATTAGGTTGGGTCGCTTCCCATACAAAAGAAAATAATTTCAAATATTCACCCCATAATTGATAGTTTGTCTTGAGAGCATCTAGGCACCATTAAAATTTTTTTTGGACCGCGGGAAAAATAGGCAAAACGCTCTTTTCATCGAAATTTCGATTCGATTTTCGGTCTTCGATAGTTATCGAATATCGAAGATCGAATGGCAGATTCATATTATGTGTAATACTGCCGAAATTTTCGTAGAGGATCGAATTTTACTTTTGTTTCTGTAGCGTAGTGTGAGAAATTGTTGAAAATACATATAAGTATTTTGCGTTTGTTTCTTACTCTTTGGGGACTAAATAACAATTTCAAACAATTTCTATTAATTTTATGCAAGTTTATGGTCGGAGTGCCAAACAACAACTGGGAGGGCTGATTTTCACTGATGAAAGAAAATCCAACCCAATCGAGTGAAATTCCCAATAGCGCTATTCTTCATCGAATGAACGTCATAATGTCAAATGAAAATTTCTTGGATTAGCACTTTCGACCACAGTCGAAGATCGAATGCAACTCATAATACGGTGCCATCGATGTCCGAAGTCCCATTCAGCCATTAGAATGGGTAATTTTGTGCAAGAAAAAAAGCCCTTAAATTTCTTGGAAATTTTACCTTTGAGGCGTTTCATTTGGTTTTACTGCTTAATATAATAATTAGTAACTTAATATAGGTTCCCAATAGGCTTTTTTAATGGTGCCTAGATGCTGTCAACGTAAGCTATCAATTAAGGGGTGGATATTTGAATATTTTTTCATACATTGTACATTATGAAATATGAAGAATCATCAAAACAAAATCATTTTGTGATCATCATGATCAAACATTTATTTTCATACAATATATGTACTTTCAGCGAAAACAATTGTTTGTTCTTCTGGAATTTTAAGAGATTACAACAAAATCAGTATGCGGCGAAACTTCATGTGACCATATTGTGGTTACCGAAAAATAGTTTAAATATATTTTTAAAAATTACTGAAATTTGTTAGAAGCCTTTAACTGCTATATGATGTTGACAAAATGTAGTAGAATCAAAAAATAAAGAAATGCATTAAACAAATAAACTAGCGCTTATCACTATTTAGCCGACGCTTCTTTACATGCATGTATACAAACAGACGAACAAATATATAGGTAAGTATTGGATAGCCTAATGAGTCTAATTGATACGTTTGTATAGATCAATACAAATATTTGATAGTTTCTATATAAGTTTGTTAATATTTTATCACTTAAAACTATTTTCTGCTTCGTCTTTTTTTCTGGGAAGTTGGAACTTGATGTTGGAAGTATATAGTATTTCTAGTAGTGTGTAGTTTCTCTTCTGGTAGTGACATCTTTAATAGCATGAGCTAGTGGAATTTCGATGTATTATTGTTATTAGGAGTATCTGCTATAGACGATGCGTTAAACAAGAGATTATCTATTGTCCTCGTTGTCGCTAGAGCTATGTTGATTGTGTATATCTCGTTCCTCTAACATATTTCGATTTAGTTCTTCTATACGTGCGGATAGTGCTTGGCGTCTTGGTGTGCTGAATGAAGGAAGAGGGGCTGGCTCAATCAAAGCGTTCTTCTCTCCTATGATCATATCGTTTTCGGTTACATGATGCACGATGATAGCGCAATACATGATGGACCAGGCAGCATGTTTGAAGTTGAAGTGTTTTGATGAAGTTAACAATATTTCATTAACATTTAGTATTATATTAAATTTATTGTGGCATAATTGAGGCATAACTTTTACAGAACGTGATAAATCCTTATTTCTGGCAATCCGACAAAGTTTTATAACTCTTCATTTACCAATGAAACATATTGTTCAAAGTGCTATTTGAGGATGTAAAAGGCAGAAGAATTTGAAATTTGGAATAATTTCGTTTTGTTGAAACAAATTGGAAATGCCACAATTATTTTTGCGGAGTGATAGAGTAGTCATGTTTTCATACGTCTACAAAAGTTTAATCATTTTGTCCAGTATTGCCAACTACTCGTATATAAATTATAGTACAATTACATTTACTTTTATTTCGGTATTTATATGTATATATTTTTTATCTTTTGCATATACTACTATGTCGGTGTGAAAGTTTGGCATCGAATTTATTAAATTTTTACACAAAAATTGTATAAAATTAAATAATATTATAATTAACACTAATTTTAGGTTTTGCGGTAATATATGTTAGTAACTTTAAATGCGTAGTGTGTTCTCAAGAACTGGATTTACCTCGTTTTGCTAAGTTACTCCTCAATTGTAATAAGAGCAAGTATATTGTAATTTATTTTAATATCAATAATAACAGCTGCAGTAGTGGTTGTTGTAATTTTAGAAAAGGGCCCACGAAGGACCCTTTAGCCAAGCTTCTCTTCCAGTGCTGTTGTGCGTGTTAAATTTTGAACGTTATTGGAAGGGAACTACTTTTATTAGCCGGTTCCGAACCGGCAGAACCCTTGTGACATAACTTTTTCTGAGCATTGTTACAGAGTTCTTTTAGAAGCGTTCTCATGGTAAATTATTACTGCCGCAAAAATTGCCAATTGCTTGCCGACAGGTGGTTAGAGTTCGAAAGAAAAATATTTTCAGTATCAAATTTGTGCTTCGGCCGTGGATTGAATACACGACCTACAGATCAGAAGGCCAACACACTGAGCTAAGGCACCCAATTTTGTTTAGAAACACTACTGCAGTTTAAAATTCAACGACAAATGTAAAAACCGGTATATGTTCGGCTAGTTTCTTTTGTTTAGAACAAGCAAATGCAATGAAAATTGAGTGAAGAATTTCTTTATGGAATCCGCAGATGAGTGACAAACTACTTGTTTCATATGTGAAGCAGTTTTGCGTTACAACTGCTCCACATCATATCTACAAATAAGCAAATGGAAGTAGAATATAAGCAACAAATTGTCAAATTATCTACAAAAATTTTATGAAGCTTCAAAATGTTGGTGGGCAACTTTTAGTAGGAATTTCTCATACTATATTTCTATATTCATGATATTTCACTAATTGGAAAACCAAAAAAAAAAAGCAATTAATGTATTAAAATAAACCATAAATAAAAGGGATTAAAGTGAACGATTAATGGAGTAATAATCCTCATCGTATATCCTATCCGATCAATTCGGGTATTCGATTAACTAATAATTGCTCTAGTAATAATTGCTTTAGTCTAGGTATTATTGCTCGGAAAGTGATTTGACTCAGTTAAAACCAATCTCATTTGTTCATTTGTACATTTTTACATACTAAATTTGAAATCATTCCGTTCATAAGTATACATAGGTGAAGCAACTTTACAAAACGTGATAAATCCATTACTCAAATAGTTTTTTAATGCCAATGAATACAGAGTTTTAATTTCATAATAGTATAGCATTATTAGATAGTTACGATTTACGTCAAATCACGCATATACTGAAACTACAAAAATATTTACCTGTGATATCTACCTGTGATAGGTAGAAGAATTTGAATTTTTTGAATTATCACGTTTTGTTGTGTCACATTGGAATTATCTCTATTGTTTTTTTTTTTTTTGCATATTGGTAATATAATTTTATTTTGATGTGTAAATACGATTGTTTTGTTAAAATCATATTGAAACAATTTTTTCTACAGCGAAAATAATTCTTACGATAGATTTGATAAACTTTGACATGAAATGGAGTTTGTATATTCAATTTTATCGTGAAAAAACATATAAATTTGTAATTTTCAGTGTATATGTGTATGTAAAAAAAGAAAAACAACAAAAAAACCAAATAAATGCATTTATTATGTGTCTCTAAATCACACCTTCTTTATAATCCGACTAAAATTCAAGTTCCACAAATCGATAAATCAATACATGGAAATAAGTGACAGTGATATTTTTCATTATTTCAGACAAAATTGGAATGCATTTTGTACAATTGTTTGTTTTTGTTTAAAAAATTTGCAAAGTTCCTCTGCGTTGAAAACTGATTAACTGAAGTTCCTTGCGAAAAATGTGAAAGAACATATGGTATCATTAAAAGCATATTTGCTTTTATTATATGCATTTGTAGATTTGTTTAAAAAGAATGCTGTATAGAAACAATATTTATTTATATTGTCACGAGTATCGATGGTGAATCATCACTAATTGAATGTCCCGAAGTATCGCAAAAAATGTCAACGAGAAGGAATATGCGATAATCGTAACAAACCTATAGTAAAAGAGAGAGAGAGAGAGAGAGAGAGAGAGAGAACAAACTCGATAACGGTAAAATAAGATTCTAGAGTATTGCCACAGAGTATAAACTCAAAGAACAAAGAAAAGACGATAACTGTAGAGTCGCAAAATTATATTTGAAGTATTTTAGAAAATTATTGTAAATAAAAATATTCATTAAATAAATTGTTGTTGCATTAGATAGTACAAAACAAATGTTGCAATTATTATTGACAGAATCCAGTGATCGAGCAGAGTTGATTTGAGTTAGAATTAATCGTTCAGAAAATAGAAACGTAACAATATGATTAAGTGCTTAATAATGTCTCCGGATGAAAGGTTCCACTTAGATTAAAGGTTACATCCTGCTAGTGGTAACATTGTTATGGATTTTAAAACTTTGAAACTCCGAGCAAATTACTACACATGTAGACTGGAGGGTCGAAAAACTGACCATGGCAGAAGTTGTCTCAAATAAACATGTCATTAACAAAATTATTTAAGTCAAGCGAAATGGATATAATTCGTTTAGAAACACAAACGATGTAGAGAAGAAAGTCTTAAAACGGCAAAAAAGTTGTGTTCTGTGATATTGTGGTGAAAAAACATGATTCCAGATGTTTCAATATATAGGTACTTAGTATTTTGAGGTCAATTTATTCCTTTGTTTCAAATGCATAGCTAATTCTCTATTCAATTTTGAAAAAAATAAATTTAAATTAAAAATCCGAATATGTATTATAATTTTTTATTTATGTATTTTGAACACAAATTAAAATTTTGGCAATGATTCGGGCATAACGTTTTACGACAGGAGCAACAAAAGTTACCATACGTACATAGTATCAAAAGCGATACTCTAGGGAAGTAGGGTTAACATATTATATTAAATTAAAAAGAGCACATATTTTTATGTTGTTGAGTTCTAGTATATATGTTTAATGTACAGGTTTTTTCTAATGTTAAGCAAATGTCAATAAATATTGCAAAATAATATGATAAATATAAAATAGCATAGATGGGAAACAAGGAAATATACGTTTGTATGAATGTGCCCTTAATTATGGTGCAAAAAACGAAGAAAGGTACATTATTTTAACAAATACAATTTTAATTTCGCCATTGTTGTTATATTTTTAAATGAAAGAAATTTTACATGTAAGTAACATATTGATAAAATGTTCGAGCCATATTCAAAGTTCTTCGTATTGAAACACGTACAGATATATAACAAGTGGGCTTATCATTTAAACCGGTATAAACATTTAAGAAATAACACGTTTACTTAATTCTTAACTGTAAATGGGTACAAATATTAAGATTGATTATGTAGAACAGTGGGTGTGATACAGATGGTCGAGTACGGATGAAATTGATAATTGATAATGCAGTCTTTCGCCTAGGAAAACTATTATTGACACTTGGATTAATATTGAGTAATAATAGTGAGAAATAATCTGACAATAAATCAGCAAGCCACATCCACTTTTCAATTCGCAAAATCATGTCCGACGATGTAAAACATAAAACCTCGATGCACGTCACATTTGCTTCTAATACAATTGCCTAATCTCGAAACCATTGACAAACATTTTATTTTTTTATACTCGTCACTACTTTAAAATATTGTTTCAGTGAATTTGAAAACAAAGTATTTGAAATTAAAAACTATTGATGATATTGGAAATAATTTTTTACATTAATAAAAATGTAACTTTCGAATTACATATGTAGACCGCGACGCGAAGAATAACTTTGATTTGCCTGCAATTTGTCTTTGTTTTATCCAAATATAAAAAAAAAAAACGCACGCAAGTGAAAGTCATTCGTCGCGTCGCGTTTTACATAATTCGGCTGTAAATGTGAAAAAATCTCAAATATCTCTTTCTTCACTGATGACATATGGTGTTTTCTTAATGCGCACACAGCAACAATAACGGAAGTAAGTGCGACGAGTTATAGTGCGATTGGTCAACACTTATAGGTCGGTTCCGATCTAATTTATAGAAAAGCCATAAGAGCGGTTATTCAAAACAGATTGGTAGGTAACGTGACGTTGCAACCTGTAGAAATTAGATTTTGAACGGAGCATATGAGAGCATATCCATGCGCATTCCGTATTTTTAAAGAATTTTTATTTCAAATACTTTCTTTTTCAAATTCTCTGACCTAAAACCAAATGCACAGGCTTTAAAATTTCAATTGAATCTGGAATCTGGAGTGATACCCCTTTATTTCCATAAAATGCAATCATATTCCGCTGCTAGTTCGTTTGACTTATTTTTGAAAGGTAGATATTTCCAATCAGTTATTTACTCTGCCCTCGAAGATATCATGCGAAAGTTTTGTAAGTACAGCGTCTTGGATTTGGGTTGGATTTCATTGCCACATTGTTTGAAATTTATGCTTAAATGGTTTGATTTTTCCATAAAATTCTCGAGACTAATTCGAGACTCCTTCGACATGTTCTTTTTTATGAGATCCAAGACAATACGTAAGCAGCCGTTTATCAAAGAAATCGGCGAAACTCCTTGGAAAGAAGTTTTATATGAGTGGGATCGAGAAAAGGATATATACAGCTATTGGCAGACTTTGGTTGGTTCCAGGTAGCGCGTGGATTCCCTGAATGAACTGTTGGTCTCTCGAAGTGAGCTCGTGGGAGTTCCACGGAAAATATTCGACAAATACATTCGAAAAAATGCAAATTTAAAAAGCCGTTGTCAACAATTTTTTTTTGCATTTCTCACATTGCTAAAATGTAGAAATTTCGGTATAGTTTTGATAGCTTCCCTAATATCGGCAACAAAATTTTTCGTAATAAAATGTGAAGGAATTTTTGAGGAGAAATAAAAATTTGAAGGATAATGTTAATTTGTACAAGTATTTTTTGACATCAGGGTGTAATCAGTGCAGTGAAAGAGAACATTTTGGGCACAATTAAAATGAATACCCGTACTACGGCCTAAAAAGTTTAAAACAACATGACACACAGCATAATTTGAGAGCAACATTTAATGAGTTTTGGGGCCAGTTTGATCTCGACTATCTGTATACAATATATTGATTTCAACTCAAAACAAAGCCGAACGTTCAATAACACATAAACAAATCATGCGTGTTAGGGTAGAGAGCGTCTATTAGAGATTATTTATCGAATAAAAAATGAGGTTTTTAACATAGTATTGAAATCAGTGGCTAGTCTATGAGTGAATTCGGAAACGACACTTCGATCAAATGAGAAATATTGAGCAAAACATTGGATAAGCAGTTTCAAATGAAAGTTATCTGAAACCAATATTGACGATATTATACATCGATTCACCAATAACAAGAATTCGGCATCAATAGAGTAACCGAGCAGCAGATAATTCATTTAAAATGGTAAATCCTCACAACGTAGATCCTTCACGTACCAAAAGACTGCGATTAGACCTCCAGTATGCTTAAAGAATGGAGGGGAACCTTTTTTGGAAAACCTAAAATACGCAAACAATTAAAAACTAATACTTGTGGAAATGTGTTTGAGGTTTTGACGTTCTCAATTCCCTATTGTTAATAGGCCTGAAGGTTGTTGACACTTCTAAATATCCGCTTTGGTTTGTGAGGAGTTGGCTCTTCAAGAATGAATGCTTTTGGTTCGGGAGCATTCTTAATTACTGTGGTTATATTGAGATTCAGATTATAGCTATTATATCTTGGTTCAACATATAATTATAAGTGGTAAGCATTCGTTATCGGTCGCTCGCACACATACGTTGCAGAATTTATCGCATTAAAAGAATTTTCAAATATTGCGTTAAAAATAAGAGGCATGTCATTTCTTTTGACGGAGGTCCAGATGAACATTCTAGATATCCCAAAGTAATTGCACATCAAACTCATCATTTTCAAGGACATGATCTTGACCCAATTTTTTAATTCACAAACGTACCTGGTGGAAGTGCCTTCAATGGAATTGAACGCCATTAAGCAGGGTATTGGCAGGAGTTATTCTATCTCATGATTCATTCGGAAATCATCTAGATGGGAATGGAAAAACGATTGACTCAATATTAGAGAAAAACAATATTCTACAATATTCAATAACAATACTCGAGAAAATAAACGTAACTAAGTCTAATTTTAGTTATAAAATTTAATAAAAATTAGAAAAAAAGTACTGAAAACTAATTTTTTAAATGTTATGGGGAACCCCCAATGGGTATGAACTACACATTTTATATACACTTTATTACTTATATTGCAAAACAAGTTCTAAACAATGCACAAATACTATAGATTAGGCTGAGGCATCTCAAAACAGAAAGACTACTTAACTTATATGACTATTTTTTAAGAAAAAGTAATTTTAAGGTCTCAATACAAGATCACTCCACCCTAAAGAGCAAGTATACATCATGTTCATACTTACTACTGAATATCCGATGAATTCGTTTATATTCGAATTCTTATGTATGTTATGGTTGATGATATGTTTCAAATAACAGTATCAATTGAGCACTTCACTAGTTCTGTTGTTAGCGTACTTAGCATTTCGTACGGGGTTGGGATATTTACATATATACAAGGAAAAGGTAAGAAACAAAAAATGGTCGAAGACAAACGATTCATTGGCATCCTTTCTTGGTTTGAAAATTGAAATTATTGTACTTGAAAATACATTTGGAATTTTTAGATAATATAAAAATATGTTTCAAAAGTAAAATTATAACTTACAAAATGTGCAATTTCGAATACCGTAGTACTTAGAAAATCAAAAACCTCCACCTTTGCGCAATTTCTCGCAATTCGTTGCAAAACAATAAAGGGGGAAGCAATACCAAACATACTGGCCACAAACTCAATAGTAAGTGTCGAAAATGACAAATATATGTACTTGTTTATGCATCTTTCTTCGTGTGTGATTATTACGTAGGCACATAAATACTGTTACAACATTGAACACACCCATTTCAATAGAAGAATTGAATATACCCTGTTATTACAACATGGCTTATGAAATATAACGGTACAGGCCGTGAATTTTAAATTGTTTCAGGAGTGATCAGATAACGAGAACCATATCGCTGTTAGAGCGCTACTTAAGTGTTTTATGAAAAAGGTAATATTTTCAAGATGCTCCTCCCGCTGGTGATTAGTCGCTTGTTCATCTACTGGTGCATAAAAAAGTCAATGAGTCTAAATGTGTTCACGTCACGTTAACTTTATGCAGGAGTTCTTGTCCACCTGTGCTTATTAACCCCAAGCCGATCCCTTAGGCTTTAGACACAAGATATCTCGGAATGGATCTTGACCGTATACTCACATGGACAAAGCATATATGTAAGTACCAAAGCAACCCAAATAAAGTTTAAAGTAAATCAGTTGGCTTGGCTCTTAAACAGACAGTCCAAGCTCAATCTGGACTATAGAGTACTACTTTACAAGGCTGTCATTAATCCCATATGGACTTACGGTATCCAACTCTGGGGTACTGCATCATCATCAAATGTGGAAAAACCCCAAAGGACCCAATCTAAAATTCTTCAAATGATTACCAAAGCCCCTTGGTACATTAAAAACTCCAATATCCGCATTCATTGGTTTTAATTTCATAGCAAAAAATGTGTGTAACAGTATTTATGTCCCTACTAAGTACATTATCGAAACACATAACGTTCTTCCAAATGTTCACAATTTGATAGAAGCGTAACTAAACGAATTTATATAATATGAAAGTGGCTACTCAAACTAAAATATTGTATGAATCATGTGTTTGTGAATCAAAGTATCTACTTTATATAATTGGGGTCCGGACTACCCTGGTCCGAGGACGAACATTTGGCCATAACTGGACCGAATCTGGCTGAAGTTTAAACCGAATGGTCGGTTGGGCTTTAATATATACTCTTGTTACTAATAAATAAAAATGTTTGAATTAGTAAAACAACCCCATGGAAAAGTTGGCAGAGTGACAATGAAAAAAAATAAAATAAAATATATGCAAAGGGTTTTTTTTTTAAAATTCGGCTGTAAGTGAATATACATAGGTGAAGTATACATACTATTTGAGGTAAATTAATCATGTGCGAATATTTATGTTGAAGTTGTGAGATGATCAGAACAAAAAACGATAAGCAGCAACAGTAGCATCAATACTCTATGTATGTATGGATAAAAAATATAACATATTTTAAAACAGTGGAGTAGCTCACCTGTGTCGACGATCACATCGATGAGATCCATAGATTTGGCGAAGGCATCTTTCAGATTTATATGATGGAAAGAAACGATGCTACCCTCACGCTTAGCTCGATCAATAGCCTCGCGGCGTTTGAGCGCCTTCTCCCGACGCATTTGGTTCTTATAAAATTCAGCGAAATTGTTAACGATGATGGGAATAGGCAAAGCGATTACCAGAACACCGCATATGCAACATACTGTACCAATAACCTTTCCCAGTGCAGTGGTGGGATAGATGTCCCCGTAGCCAACAGTTGTCATTGTAATACCCGCCCACCAAAATGTTTCCGGTATTGAAACAAATTTTGTATCCTTTTCATCCTTTTCGGCAAAATATGCCAGTGAAGAAAATATGAGAACGCCCATGGCCAGGAACAGCATTAGTAGACCGAGTTCCTTGTATGAGTTACGTAGCGTAAAGCCTAACGACTGCAGGCCCGTTGAGTGACGGGCCAGCTTAAGGATTCGCAGGATGCGCATGATGCGAAAAACTTGCACCACCCGGCGCACATCCTGGAACTGGTCCGTTGCATTTTTGTTCGTTTCCAAAAGAAAGAGCGAAACAAAGTATGGGAGAATTGCCAACAGATCGATAATATTAAGGCCACCCTTAAAGAATTTCCATTTGTCCGGAGATGCACTAAACCTAAGTATATACTCTAGGGTAAACCACGATATACAAACGGCTTCAACCATAGCCAGTTGAGGATTATCCTGTGGTGTACCATTATCAATGTGTTGTAACTGCGGTAGAGTGTTTAACGTCAGGGCTATAGTAGAGAGTACTATAAATAGTATGGATATAACTGCGATAACCTGTGGGATAGATATTACAAAACTATTGCATTTTTCGCATTTTTAACTCTGATTACAGCTAATGAGTTTTATAATCTTTAAAATTTTTGGCTGTGGGGAAAACATGAGGAACCGATGTATATAAATAGATACATATATTATTGATATCGCTCAAGCCTGAACTGAGGTGTATTTCATTAAATATTTCAAGTTTCGGGCCTAGTAAGTATCTAAAAAGTTCTCAATAAATATTCATGTTGGTTTATGCATTATTTGTGCTTTTGTGTTCAAAAGATTGGATGACTAGCTGATTTGGAGGAATGAATATTGTAAGATACTAAAGGTAAATTAGTGGGTATACATTAGCGTGCACCTTCTTTTTCAACTTTAATTTACGGAACGTTCCCTCCTCTAGAAATGTGAATTTAGGTACAAAGTATGAGAATGTGGAGTCTTATTCGATATTAAATTTGTAAATGTAAAATCATCAAACTGTCTCTATAATATTAATACTATCATTTCTATGGTTGGAATCTATTTTATCTTATATTATTACTTCCTTCCTAGCTTTGTAGTATCTATGGAATTAGTCTTTAAATATGTGAAGATTTTACTGCAAATTTTGCGATATTTTGTTATGTTTCGTGAAACAGATTTTAGTTGCTTTACCTGGATCTCCTATGTATATGTTATGAAAGGCGAAAATCTGAGTATTATCAAGAGTTATGATGGTGGTGCATGGTAGTGGGTAATTGTGAATCCAAAAATCGGTAGTTCAGTGGCTAGTGTATTGACTTTCTGATCTGTAGGTCGTGGGTTCAATCCACGGCGGAAGCACAACGTTAATATCGAAAAGATTTTTCTTTCGAATGGTATCCACCTGTCGGCAAGTAATTGGCAATTCTTTTGGAAGTAACAATTCGCCATGAAAACGCTTTCTAAAGAGCTCTATGACAAAAAACTCAGGAAAAACAAGCCTATTAGTGTTTAAAGTTTGATAAGCACAACAGTATTGGAAGAGAAGTTCGGCGAAAGAGCCCTTCGGGGTTTATAAGCGAAATTCCAAATTCAGAACTCCGTTTCGTAAATAATATTCAATTGCAATGAAATTTACAGAATTAATATCTTTATTTATCTTCTTTATCGTGTTTTCACGTAATTTGAATTAGTAAATGCTATTTAATTGAGCCAAGCATGTTAAGTTTTGTTTTTGGCAAACGTATAATATGCTAAATGAATTTTGCTGTGGCTCAGTGGTTAGTTGTTGGCCTTTTGATCTGTAGGTCGTGGGTTCGATCCCCGCCTGAAGCATACCAAATTTAACATCGAAAAGATTTTTCTTTCGAACGGTATACACCTGTTGGCAAGCGATTCGAGATTCTTCCGGCAGTAACAATTTGCCATGGAAAAGTTTCTAAAAGAACTCTGTGACAAAGCTCAGAAAAATTGATGTCGCAAGTGTTCTGCCGTTCGGAACCG